>PVKU01010560.1:0-51070 GCA_004027475.1 Anoura caudifer | reverse complement strand
CGCCCCAGTTGGAGAGCTTCCCGCTGGTCACAGGGCTGCCCCTGGTCACAGAGCCTCCCCCAGTTGCTTAGCTGCCCTCGGTTTTGGGGCCTCCTCTGGTTGCAGAGCCCCCCCCCCCCGCCCATCACTCGGCCATCCCCGGTTGCCAAGACACCCCCGGGCCTGGTCCCAGGGCCACCTCTGGTCGCAGGGCCACTCCCACTCATATGGCTTCCTCCGGTCGCAGTACTCATCTGGTCACAGGACCGCCCCTGGTCATGGGGTCTCCTCCAGTCATAGAGTCGCCCCCAGTCGCGGGGCCTCCTCTGGTCGCTCGGCTGCCCATGGTTGCAGGGTCACCTCCAGTCTCTCAGCCACCTCCAGTCTCTCAGCCACCTCCGGTCACGGGGCCTCCTTTAGTCGCTGGTCTGGGTGAATTGCCATTGGACTCCCGCACAACTCAATCCTCCCTCTGTCCTGCTTGGATTTTCTTTTTTTTTGGTTCTATATTTTTGTAGTCCCTAATCTTGGCTGTGAGAGGAGGTGCAGCGTGTCCAGCTGTGCCTCCATCTTGGCCGGCAGTCTCTCACCTTCATTTTTGAAAGATTGATTGTTTTTCTGGATAGAAGATTCTTTGTTGACGGTTTTTCTTTTCTTTAATTACTTTGAAAATATCCTAGTGCCTTTTGGCCTCTTTGTTCTTTTTTTTTTTCCTTTTGATGAATTTATTGGGGTGACACTGGTTAACAAAATTATACAGATTTCAGGTGCACAATTTTGTAATACCTCATCTGTATTTGTATTTGATGGGCCTTTATCTCATCCTGCTTCCAAGATTTGAAATTTGTCTTATAACATTTTTGATATGATTTGCCTGAGTGTAAATTTCCTTACCTTTTTTCTTTTGAGTTTACTTGGATCTCACTTAAAGTTTATTGTACTTCTTGTATGTGTAGATTAATGTGTCTCACCAAATTTGGGGAGTTTTCAGCCATTACTTCTAATTTTTCTGCCCTTTCATTGTATCCTCTCCTTCTGTTACTCTATTACATATGTTGGTATATTTAACCAAGCCCTGCATTTCTCTGATGGCCTGTTTTTCTTCATTCTCTCTGTTCTTTGGATTACATAGTCTGAACTCTTCCGCCCATCAAATCTATTATTGAGTCCCTCTAGTGAATTTTTTGCTTCGATTAATGTATTTTATTCAAAACAAGGATCTTTATTTTTATTTTTTTAAGATTTTATTTATTTTGGACTTCCAGCCAAGATGGAGGCATAGGTGGACATGCTGTGCCTCCTCTCACAACCAAGATTAAGGACAACAAAAATATAGAAACAAACAAAAAACAACCAGGACAGAGAGAAAATTGAATTATACAAGAGTCTGACAATGATTCATCCAGACCGGTAAGAGGGGTGGAGTCAGCGGCCGGTGGAGTCTGTGGCCAGTGGAGTGAGATCGCAGCAGGATAAGACGGTGGATGGTGGTCTTGGACGCGCAGTCACCCCAGGTACACAGGTGGCAGTTGCTGGTTGCCGAACGCTAGGAGGCCAAGCGGGGTGCACAAGGCAGCTGACCGCAGACACACATTCGAGCACAGATAAACCAGGCAAAAACAGTCAGCAAGACAGACTGCACAACACAGGGCCCCAGCTCTGGGAAGTGAAGCCTAAAAGCACCCATTAGAAATATTTGTGGGGGCTAAGGTGCCAGGAGGGAGTCCCAGCCTCACAGGCGAGTTCTTTGGGGAGACCCATGGGGTCCTGGAGCATGTGCAGGCCCACCCACATGGAAATCAGCACCAGAAGGGCCCAGTTTGCCAGGGTAAAGTGGCTGAAGGCACTGGAATCTGCGAGAGAGCGCGGAGCAAGTGCCATTGTTCCCTCTCGAGCCCCGCCCCCACATCCAGCATCACAACCCAACAATAGGAGTGTCCCACACCGGTGAACACCTAAGTCACCACCCCTCACTATGTAACAGCTGTGACCAGACAAAAACAAAAACAAAAACAAAAACAAAAAAACAAAAGGAAAACCAAGGATGGCTCAAACAGAACAGATAGGGGCCCCAGAGCTAATTCATCTGAGTGACCAGGAGGTGGTCAACCTATCAGATGCAGAGCTCAAAGCACTGGTAGCCAACCTATCGGAAGAACAGTTTGAAGCACAGTTTAAAGCACTGGTGATTAGGAAGCTCACAGAATTGGTTGATTTTGATCGCAAATTAGATGAACAAATGAAGGCTACAATAAGTGAAATGAAGGAAAATGCACAGGGAACCAATAGTGATGGGAGGAAAATTGGGACTCAAATCAATGGAGTGGACCAGAGGAAGAAAGAAACAAACAAACAGAAAAGAATGAAGAAACAAGAATTCAAAAAAATGAGGAGAGGCTTAGGAACCTCCAGGACATCTTTAAACGTCCTAACATCTGAATTATAGGGGTACCAGAAGGGGAAGGGGAAGAGCAACAAGTGGAAAATTTGTTTGAACAAATAATAAAGGAGAACTTCCCCCATCTGGCAAAGAAAATAGACTTCCAGGAAGTCCAGGAAGCTCAGAGAGTCCCAAACAGGTTGACCCAAGGAGGAACACACCAAGGCACATCATCATTATATTGATCAAGATCAAAATGAAGGAGAGAATTCTAGAAGCAGCAAGGGATAAGGGCACAGTCACCTACAAAGGAGTTCCCATCAGACTGTCAGCTGATTTCTCAAAAGAGACCTTCCAGGCAAGAAGGGGCTGGAAAGAAGTATTCCAAGTCATGAAAGTCAAGGACCTCCATCCAAGATTGCTCTATCCAGCAAAGTTTTCATTTAGAATGGAAGGGCAGATAAGTGCTTCCCAGATAAGGTCAAGTTAAAGGAGTTCATCATCACCAAGCCCTTACTATATGAAATGTTAAAGGGACTTATCTAAGAAAAAGAAGATAAAAAATAGGACAGTAAAAAGACAGCAAACTCACAGATATTAACAACCACATGTAAAACAAAAGCAAACTAAGCAAACAACAAGAATAGGAGCAGAACCACAGAAATGGAGATCACATGGAGGGTTAGCAACAGGGGAATAGGAGGAGGAGAGAGGGGGAAAAGGTACAGAGAATAAGTAGCATAGATGGTAGGTAGAAAATAGACAGGGGGAGGGCAAGAATAGTGTGGGAAAAGTAGAAGCTACAGAGCTTATGAAACATAGACATGAACTAAAAGGGGGAATGTGGGTGGGAGGGGGTATGCAGGGTGGAGGAGAATGGTGGGGGAGAAATGGGACAACTGTAATAGCATAATCTATAAAATAAAAATTAAAAAAGAAAAAAGATTTATTTTTAGAGAGGGGAAGGGAGGGAGAAAGAGAGGGATAGAAACATGAGTGTCAGAGAGAAACATTGATCAGTTGCCTCTCATATGTGCCTCAAGCAGGGGGCCAAACCTGCAACCCAGGCATGTGCCCTGACCAGGAATTGAACGAGAGCCATACCAGCCAGTCCTTATTTGGTTCTTTAATAAAAATAATTTATATATCTTAATTTAGATGAAAACATTTATACTATTTGCTTTGAAGACTTTATTTGCTGAGTTCGATGTCTGGGCCCTTTCAAAGATAGTTTCTATTGCCTGGTTTTTTGATCTTGTGTGTGAGTCACAATTCCCTGTTTCTTTACATGTCTTTTAATTATTTTGTTGAAAACTGAACATTTTAGATGATGTATTGTTGCAATATGAATACTGCTTATAGCCCTCCCCTTTCAGGGCTTCTTTGTTGTTTATTTGCTTAGTGATTTGGCTGTACTAATTCTTTGAAGTCTATTTCCCTCACAATGTGAAACCTCTGGTGTCTCTTCAGAGGGCACAAGGTTTGGCATGTGCATAGTCACCTTGGCATGGTGGTGGTTTTTGCAGGGCCCTAGTTCACTCTCAGCTTCTCAGATCTTCTGGGAAGGTGTCTGTCTCTATTGGTATTGTAGTCAGCCGTGACTTCCGTTAGTTGCCATCTGGTTGTTTCATTGTTTTTGAAAATGTGCTGGGGCATAAATTGTTCCATTTGATATAATTAAATCCAGGCCCTTTTGCAGGGGTAGATTTGAGAGCAAGAATTGAGATTTATTCTCACCCCGAGAGGCCTCTTGTTAGCTATATCTTTCCCTGGTTCTCTATGGTAAGTTTCTAGCTGATGTATGGTTTTGCTGTCACGGAGCAACCAGCCTCTTTTGAAGTGTTCACCACTAAAATCTCCTTCTTTTTTTGAGGTTGTATTTATTTATTTTTAGACAGAGGGGAAAGGAACGACAAGGAAAGGGAGGGAAACAACCATGTGCAAGAAAACCGTGGATCAGTTGCCTCTCACACTGGCTCACAACCAGGCATGTGCCTGGAGGACTGGGAATTGAACCCACTGAGCCACACCAGCCGGGGCTCCTGTGTTTTCTACAGTGCCCTGAACCTTGAACACCTCATGCTCTGATCCAAATCAAGTAAGGATAGAAGACTACATAACTCTCCCATGGTCCTCTCTGCAGTCCTCTATCCTTAAGGCCTTCTTGTGCTCCTGGTAAAAAACAAACAAACAAACAAATGAAAAACATCTATATCACTCCTCCAGAGCAGGAGGTTGAGACAGTGGCCTTCTCTCTGTTACATCCCTGTCTTATTCATGGTATTCTGAATGAAAGTGGTATCTTCTGGACTTCATGGTTTTCCTTTCCTGGTGTGGAACCTCATCTTAGAAGTTAGCTGAGATTAGGGCATTTGAGGCCTAGTATTGCTGTCCTGCCATGCCTGGAGTAGAGCTTTTGCCCTGCAAGTGGTTGCTGGGTGGGGGCAGGGGATCCCAGACCTTCCGACCATGCTCACCCAAATTGAAGCTTCTGAAACAGGGTGGGGGATCATTGACATGGGCATCTTACTCAACCCAACAGGACACTGTAATCCTACTTTGTGGACTAGGGGATACAGGGCCCTGTAGTGTTCTTGGCTGCAAGTGTCTAGGGTTTATGTCACATTGAGCCAGGGAGCTGGTGTTCAGGGCAGGGGATGGATCACATCTTACGTGCCTCAGAATCTCATTGCTCTAACCAAAATTTAGGAGATTTTCTTAAAGAAATGCTTCTTCATTGCTTTGTAAACTTTTGACAATTTCCAGAGAGTTTTAGTAGTTACCTTCGTAGAAATATTTTTCACCAGTACTGTTCTGTAACTGGTTTGAAAATCTGTTGAGCTCCTTATGGCAGTATTTTAAAAGTCATTCCCCCACCCCTATTTCTTTCTGATGGTTTTATAGTCAGTTTTGAAAACCTCCCTCTCATGCATATGCAAATTTGGTAATCAGCCAAACACTCAAGGGGTCCTCTTTGTAGGTCTTTGGCTCTTATGCTCTGCAGCTCCCTTGTCTACTGGATTCTCCCCCACAATTTCCAACCATGTTGGCCTCTCTGAAATCCAGCTTCTGCCTTTTTTTCCCTTATATAAAAAAATCATAACAACCAACACAGCAATAGCCATCCACTGTGAATGAATAAAAATTCTACCTATTTTTTTTGTCAGCTTGGCAAAAAGCACATTTGTTGATGTGCCACAGAATTTTAGCATTTAGTTTATGTGTTCCATGAAATGAAATAGGTTGAAAATCACTGGGTTAGAGAACTAAGGGTGTGGGATAGGGCAGGTAGTGCTGCTAGGTGCCTTACGTGCTTCTCATCTGATCCTCATAATGTTGCTTTAAAGTGGGTGATAGCATCCCCATGTTCTGTTAAAGAACTTGAAACTTGATACCTTGCCTAAGGGTACAAGCTGGTATATTCTTGTAGAATTTGGCAGTCACCCCCCAGGTCAGCCTACTCCAGATATTTAATAATGCTGCAACAAGCTGCTCTTCATCTCTGCTTTGGATTTCTAAATTAATTTTCATTGTTTAAAGATTCAATTTTATTTGAACTTACTGGGGTGACATTGATTAATAAAGTTATATAGGTTTCAGGTCTACGATTCTATAATATATCATCTCTATATGGTATTGTGTATTCATGACCCCAAGTCAAATATTCTTCCATCACCATTTATCCCTCCTTTACCCTCTTTTCCCTCCCCCGACCTGCATCATTTCTCTTTTTTTTTCCTCTAATTTTACTGATTTATTTTTAGAGAGGGGAAAGGAGAGAAAAAGAGGAGAGAAACATCAATGTGTGGTTGCCTCTCATGCACCCCCTAGGGGACCTGGCCTGCAACCCAAGCATGTGCCCTCCCTGGAACATCAAACCTGCAACCCTTTGCTTTGCAGGTCAGCACTTAATCCACTGAGCCACACCAGTCAGGGCTGCATCATTTTTCAATGGATAGAAAAGTATATTTCTTCCTTACTTTTTTTTCCACTGGAGAACTATGTGTGGTACTTCAGATAACGTTTAATCCACCTGGAAACTGACAGACAGTAATGGGGATCTTTGAGCAGTTTTCATATACTAATAACTCCAGTTTCTATGCTTTATCTTGAACTTCTGCAACTCAATAATACCCATCATCTCATACTGATAAGAAGTTATAATATGTTTTCAATTAATAAAATTTAAAGAGTGATTGATAAGTGACAGTGGTCTAGGAAAGTAAACCTTTCACTAATGGGGTCAATTGTGAGGGGGGAGAAAATAAAAGAACCTTTGATGGAAAGGATTGGAAGGTACTGCACTAACAGATCACAACAGTGGTGCTTGTAGTTAATATTATTTGAGATTGGTGATCTTGCCAGCTAACAATCCTGCCTCCTGTCTTCCATTAAGTAACCTTTAATCAGAGATGACACAAAGGAAAAGCAAATACATGGCTTCAATCTTCAAAATCATTTTACTTTGGCTCCCCTGTGCTCTAGTGCATCAAAGCAACTTTTTCTGTGCTCATTAAGTAGGAAGAGACCCCACAAATGAAATACTAAAAGCCTCATTCATGGAGTTGACTTATCTCATCAGTGTTTGAAAATATTGAGTGTTTTAGAAACATGCAGTCATAAAAGCTAAATTATGACAACCAAGATCCTCTATTCTTCCCTCCATCCACCCTTTCTGCCTCTCCCTCTCTCATTGTCTTGCTCATATTCTCTCTCTTTCTTGTTCCCTCTCTCATTCTCTATGCCTTTTTTGTTCTCTCTCATTTCTCTCTCATTCTCAATCTCCTTCCTCTCTCTCCCTCCCACCCCCCTCTCTCTTTTACTCTCTCTCTTTGGTTTGTATTGTAGCTGCCTCTCCTTTATGCGAACACAAAACAAGAAGTCATGTTTGCTCCAGGTTGCCATGGAAATGTTAGAAGTAGGCCTTTTAAGGAAACCAGCCTGCTCTATTACTGAAATCATACCCAGATCTTCTAAGGTTGGTAATTTAGAGAAGTTCCTATATAGAGATTACAGCTCAGAACTCTGAAGTTCAGCCACTCCTCACAACCCAAACTTCTATTCTCCTAAATAGTTTTCTTCTATTGTGTCTTCTTAGAGACTTGGGTGTAATTTTATTAAGGGAAAGGGTGGATTTCTTCAGACCTTTATTATGATTCGATTTCTTACTTTTGTAGCTCACAGAACAGAACAGCGGTAACTTCCAGTATGTGATTCTTTGCAGCAGAAAAGCAGGTACAAATTGGAGTCTTGAGCATATAAAATTTGGCTTGGAGTAAAAGCAAATGTGTTTTGAAGTGAAAGGAGAGCAGTCTTAATTCCTGCAAGGGGATGCAGATTGGGGAAGATGAAGGTTTTCTCTGCCAAATGGAGTTGATACCCCCTTCTTTTTTTAAAGATTTTATTTGTTCATCTTTAGAGAGGGGAAGGGAGGGAGAAAGAGAGGGAGAGAAACATCAATGTGCAGTTGTCTCTTGAGCACTCACTGCCGGGGACCTGGCCCATAACCCAGGCATGTGCCCTGACTGGGACTCGAACCAGCATCTCTTTGGTTCACAGTCCAGTGCTCAATCCACTGAGCCGCACCAGCCAGGGGCTCCTCCTTGACATCAGACAAATTTGAAGGGAGACAACTCCTTTGCATGGTGGGAAGAGAGGCAGGTCACATTTTCCTGGCCTCTAGAAATGGAATGAGAGGAAATACTTGGTACTGCTATGGCCCCATCTGGGAAGGGATTTGCTTGCTGTCCAGCATTAGAGAGAGGCAACCTTAGGAAGACCCAATCTTTACTAAAGGTTCTACCACTACCAGAGGCTTTCAAGACACATAGCAATAGGCAGGTATTTTCTCACTTCCAAAAATATACTAAAAGTCAAGGCAATGGAGAGAGTTATGAGTAGACATAGTCCCTACCCTCCTAAAGCATACAGCCCTACTGGCGGGGGGTAGTTTAACAAACTTCCAAAAGAGCTGAGAAAATATGTGTAATAAGTATGAAGAAGGAAACCAGCAGGATAGTGAGATAAAGATAATAATGATGGAAAGGATGCTTATCAGTCAGAAGGCCTCTTTGAGGAGATAACATTTAAACTGAGCCTTGTAGCTGAGCTAGATGTAGCCACACAAAGAACCAGAAGAGAAAGAGTGTTACAGGTAAAGGAAACTGAGTTCAAAGGCCCTGAGATTATGAAAACTTTGCCTTTTCTTAGGAAGCAAGGGAAAACACAAGTGTTGTGAGATGTCAGCAGAGGGCAGATCAGTCAGGGTTGGATTTATAGGCCATGGTAAGGAATTTTTATTTTATTTTCAGTGCAATGGGAAGCCGTTGGAGGATTCTGAGGAGTGCTATCGATCATTTTGTGTTTTAATGACATTATTCTCTGTAGAGTGGACAATGGAAGGCAGGAGGTCAAGAGTAGAAGCAGGGAGACTAGTTAGGAGGCAACTACTTTTCTCCAACAGAGATAATGTGGTCTTGAATTAGGATAGTAACAACAGAGAATGAGAGAAGTGGAAGGTCTGAGTTATAACTTGAAAATAGAGTAAGCAGGGCTTGCTGATGGATTGGATATGGAAGTAGAGGAAAGGAAAGAATTAAGACCAGCTTCTTTTTCTAGTTTTAGTAACTGAATAGCTGAAAAATAGTGTTGGCAGGGTGGCGGTTAGGACTAGCAGGTACCACAGTGATTTGGAAAAGGAAAAGGTCAAATGAGATGGGCAGGAGGCAATTCAACTGTTGCCATGCTGGCAAGGAGGGAAAGTAGCTCCTTGGAGACTAAAGGTGGAAAACTGCTTAGTGCGGGGAACAGTTAGCAGATGTAGAAGAGATCCAGCTGGCCCAGGAGAGAATGGGAAAACCTGCAGTTCCAGGATATGAAGGGAGAGGTATGATGTTTCTTTCTTTAAAAAAAAAATTTAAAGGTTTTTATTTACTTATTTTTAGAGAAGAGGGGAAGGGAGGGAGAAAGAGAGGGAGAGAAACATCAATCGGTTTCCTCTCGCAGGGCCCCACTGAGGACCTGGCCAGTAACCCAGGCATGTGCCCTGGCTGGGAAAGCAACCCTTTGATTCACAGGCTGGGACTCAATCCACTGAGCCACACCAGCAAGGACTAAAAATCATATTTTATCAGGATTTTCTAAAGGTGTATCTTTGAGGTCAAGTCTCAATGAATAGACTTCATTAATTATTTCTAAACAATTTTGTAGCTGAAGGGGAGGGACTCAGTGTTAATTTTTAATAGTTGGCTGATTTTTAATTATTTCCAGAAAAGGAAGCTGGGAGTCTAATTGTGTTTCTTTAAAACCTATGAAAACTTGCATTCCTAGCTGGTAGAGGATGTCTCTCTCTAGTAAGACAGCAGGGCAATTTTTAACAAGTGAAAAGGAACACGTATCCTTGCTTCCTGATACTCCATTTACAGTGACATAGCTCTATACTTAGGAGAGAGCTTTCCTATTTGGAAAAGTAGGACAGAAAAGGTAGCCCCTGTGTCCAACAGAAATGAAATATTCTTACCTTCCACCTCCATTAGTGTCCTTGGGTCAAGATGAGTTATAGGTCACCGTTATTCTGAAGGGCTCACTGTCAAGGCTGTCTTGCTGGTTTTTCCCACAACTTTTTGTTCAAGAGGCTGGGACACTCACCTTTCCTGTGACTTTCCTCTTTGCAGTAAGCACACTGATTTGCCACAAACTTGGGGCATGGCCCCACCAGTATCCTTGTGGGTGGTGGGAGGAGAGGTAAATGTCTTAATCAGCTTTGATTGCTGAGCAAGCAAAATGTGGGTCTGTTTCATATTCTCTTATCCTTCTGGGCTTCCCTCTCCTCTCTTATTTAGAGATCCCAGTTATGAAAAACCTATTAGTCTCCTCTATCTATTTAGAAACAGGAGTTTCCACTCCACCTTCCAATTTTTGTAATTTTCTCCTAATATTGGAGCAGCTTGAATGATGAAAGCATGAGCTAATATTATGTGACCCTCTGGGGGTTAATATTTGTATTAGTATAGGAAGGCCTCCTCCAGACCCTTATTTACTTCTTAAATATTGTTATAATTCAGTGGCTTAAATTTTTTTTCAACTATGCCTTTAGATATACAGGAGATTATATGGTAAATGCTTCCTTTCCTGCTTGCCTATTTTTGTCCCAAATAGACTTTACTTGGGGAACTGCTTCTTCCACTAAAGTTCTATCTGCATTAGTGGCATTTTCCTCATCAGCTATTTCCCATGCTGCCTTAAAATTCTGGGGTTCTTTTTTCATCGTAATTGCAACATCTAGTTACAATAACTGTTATACCTCCAGATTAATGATAAATTGACAATTTATCTGAGAAATTCATCTTTAAATTGTGGGGGATTTTTAGAGTAAGACCCTCAGAAAGATTTGCATTGTTCTAAATCTTGGAGTTAGTCACTCATAGTCCCTCCTTTCCCATCAGGTACCACTGGCAGGGAAGATTGAAGGGATTGATAAAATTTCTTCCCTAATCTTAAACCCATAATGGGTGAGGGTGCAGCAGGTGCAGCTGAAGGGAGCATAGGGAGATGGGGCCAAGGCTCCAGAAGATACAGATCCCTCTTCCCTTGAGAGGAGGAACTAACCTCTTATTTCTTCCTTGCCTCTCCTGGGTCACATAAAAGAGGCCAAGAGGGGTTATTGAATATATCAAGTGGATAATCTAAATTTTCTTCAGTCCTAGGAACTGTGACTTTAAAAGGGAATGTATCAGGGTCTTTGAGATGACATTTTTCCCTAAGGTTTTTATCTTGGTATAGAGTCATAAGTGCCCGAGCATAGGGAACCTCAACATATTTCTTCATCTTTGGCAAAACAGACTGAGCTGTAAGAAAGTAGCTATTGAGGGGCCATTTTTCATGGTGTCCAAGAGGATAATAAGTAGGCCAATCTTGAGTGCAATATATGAGCTTTTTCTTTTTAAGACCGTTTAATGTGTAGGGAGTCCAATTGTTTAAAAGGCACCCCAGAGTAGTAGTTTCAGGGATGATGGGTCCCAACCCCATGGCTCTCTATCAAGACTATAGGTAATTTTCCAGGGCCTGGCAAATATTATTCAAGATAGTAATAGAAGGTAAATCCTTGAGGGCATAAGTTTCAGTTTACTCTTCCAGTACTAATTCCCAAGTAAGTTTTAAGTTTCTGCAATTAATTCTCTTCTGAGAATTGGATAGATGTTCAGCACCCTTTAAAACATATTGAGGATGATATAAATGTCAGATGAAACAACAAACATGAAAAGAAAGAACCCTGATTTCCCTCACTGTGTAATATAGATGGTCATAGAAGCAACGGTCATGACACTAAGTGGAAATAAGTCCAAGGGAAACATCTAGCATTCTCCCAGGGACAGGATGGTTGAAAAGGGTGGAGAAGAAAGAGAAGGAAAGAAAGGAAAATGTAGAGCAAGTGTTGCCTGCCAGGACATCTGATGCTTGACCTTGACTCAGGACTTTAGGGACCAAGTGTTGCCTTCCAGGGCAACCCAATTCCTGAATGTGATTTCAGAACTTTAGGCATCAGAGTGACTGTGGTGATCACTGAAAAACAAGAAAGAAATAAAAAACCTAACTGTCAAAATAAAGTCAGAGAAAGTCTCAAAACCAAGTTAAGGAAATTCAATAAATCTTGCCCAGGACTCTTCAGTCCTGAAGCAGCTGTGTCTATGGACTCTAGGAGAGGCTGGAGGAAACTTCCCAGCCTGGTCCTGAGGAGAAATGTCTACTCCAGCCTGTGGTTCCTCAAGTCCCCTTTTACCACCTGCAGAATTACAGTCCCATCTGGGTCGCCAAATATTACTAAGGCATTTGAGTTCTTGTCTCCTAATATAAAAGGATTTAGACCAAGGACACTGATAAAAGAAAAGGTAGATGTATTGAACTCTGTAGAGGGTGAGAATGCTAAGATGGGGTCCCAGGTTCTTTGCCCCAAATGTGGGGCTTAGGGAGTTTTATGGCTTGGGAAAACGGAAGTTGCTGTAATTAACCAATCACGGAGTAGGTTAGCAGACTTTTTCTATTTTTGAACACTGTTGTCCAGTTATACTAACATTGATCTCCAGGTATACATCAGCAAAAGCAAAGCATTCTGGGATTGTGCAGCACTTATGAGATGCAGGAAGGGATTTTTCCCAACCAGATATTGAGTTGGTCTCTGTGGTTGGTGGCTTGGCTTTAGATCTGAAAGACAAACTTGAAAGAAGTCAGGGTAGTTCCTGGACCATTGTTTTATAACTACGTATTGATACTGACCTAGTTCAGTCAGGGCTCAACTCTCTTAATTTGATGGATCAATTTGTTCTGGTAGGGCTTGACTTGATGGAACAGTTTTAGGGAACATTTTATTCTACCTGTTTCCTTAGGATAAAAGGTGCCTGTGTTGACTTAGTAAATCTTTTCCTGGCTGCAGGACAGGAGGTAACAGAGACCTCTTGAAACCCAGAGACAAGTTCTCTAAGAACATTGAATTATATACAAGTTCTATAGATAACTCCCTGTTCATATATAGTCTAACGGGAGATTAGTCCCTGAAAACCAGTTTTTCCAAAGGTAAATATGATTACCAATGTGTCATTTTAGAAACTATTTCTCTGCTATTGCTGGGGCTTTTTTTTTTTTTTTTTTTTTTTTTTTTTTTTTTTTTTTTTTTTTTTTTTTTTTTTTTTTTTTTTTTTTTTTTTTTTTTTTTTTTTTTGGAAGAGAGACTATCACTTCTTTTAGAAGAATGAAGTTTAAAAAAAAAGCCTTTCTCTTATAGATTGTTTTTTTTCTTGGAGAAGTGCCCCTAAGGTTTTTTATCTCATATATAATGTGCTTTTATTTCCTATTAGCCGAGACATTTCCTCTTTCCTCCCACTTTTTCTGAAGTATTTCCATCCAAAAGACCTATGATTGCATTCATTATATGTTAGAGGAACTACCAGGTAGTTTTTTTGTGAGTATCAAATGGTGAAAGTCAGCATCTGTAGGTGGATCAGGTTTGTAATTCTGAGCAACACATTTATCTTATCCCATCTGTGGAGTACAGTGGAATCAAGACCTTTTTAGAGTTACAGGTCTGCATGGGTTTGGAGAGGTCTCATCCATCTTCCTCCCTCTAGGCTCAATGCTACCTATGCCTTTCTAGAAAGATGAATATGTTATTTTTAAAGAGCCTTTGGGAAGGAAATTTAGTAGCCACCTTCTAAGTCATTTCTGTGTTTCAGACTTTTACTGCCAGGACATTTTTCCTTTTATTCAGGTAAAATCTCATTACAAAAACAAAGATATTACTGTCTACACTTGGAGGCTCTATAGTGATGGCGCTTCCTTACACTAACTTCATTACTATAAACCTATACAAGCCAGCATTTTTTTTTCTTCCTGGTCCTAAATCAGTAACATCTAGTTTATAATACAAATGTCTAGTTTTGTGTCTGCTTTAAAACTGGAGAAAGAAGTATAAGAGGTTTGCTTTTATAATCTTTTCTCATTACTGCTAGGTTTTGGTCACTTGCTAATGTACCATTAACAGCATGAGGTAAATTCCCTGGTCCTGTGGGTCAGGAATGTGATTTCTAGCAATATGCCAAATATAAAAAAAAAAATTCTAACCTAACTGAAGAAACAGGAGGGTCAATTGAGGGGAGATCAATTAGTCAAAAATTCTTACTCTGTATTTAACATGTATTCCTTCTCTTTCCCAGTGTTTGTGAATTCCTGGTCCTTTTGATTTTCTCATTTTTCTCAGTGTAGCCAATGAGAAAGTCCTGGTAGATCCTGCTGGACTAAGAAGAAAGTTGTTAAAGCTATGTCTCTTTAGTGATTAAAGGGTGTGCTGCAAATAATTGAGTAATTAAAAGGGGGTACTGACCAATCTTCAATGGTCGAGTGTGATAACTCACAGTTAACATTTGTTTAGCCAACTTAATTCCAAACTTGATCATTTGTTGAAATCTCTCTTCTTTGAATAGTGTAATTGTATGACCCCAAGTATTTAATGTTAAGTGATTGTAACCTCATGCATCTCTTTTAGGAGGCTAAGATTTTCATCTGGCATCAGTAAAGACTTATTGTAGTGCATATCTCTTTCTTTATTACTGAAAAGATATTCAAACTTCATTCCAGGAGATATTGTGTTAGTTGCTTAACAGCAACATGTTCAAAAGGAAGAAAATCTGTCACATTTGATTTTGCCTAGAGGGGTACTGGTACTGCAAAGCATTGCGAACAGAAAACTGAACTTTCATAGCAGAGCTATTGTAGATATTGTGTCAAGATGTCATTTTAATAATCCAAATTTTAATCATCCTGACTTTACCTGTCACATCGTATTTTAATTTCTATTAGCCACACACCTGAAATGTGCACTGAGGGACAGTGGTGATGGACTCTACACCTGTCCTTATATGTTTGTACTGCCAGGTATTGATGGAAGCAGAACTATTAGATAATTTGTGCAAAGATCTCTATATAGGCTTAGTCTCTCTAAGGGATTCTCTTTTTATGTGGCTACAGACATGTAATGTCACCTTTTATCTATGGTGTCTTCATTGTCAAGCAATTTGTCTCCTTTCTGTTGTGCATCCTTCAGAAGTAAGCTTATACTGAATTGTACTTTGGATGCTCAAATACCTCATGTTTCTATTCTCCATTTCTACTACTCCCATATGCTCTTCTTTGGAATTTTCCTTAATGACTATGTGCAAATGTCAGGTACAATATACAGGGGTGTTGCCTGCGAGCTACATGCGGCTCAGCATGGCTATGAATGCAACCCAACACAAAATCATAAATTTACTTAAAACATGAGATTTTTTGTTTTGTGATTACATATCAGAGTGTCTTCAATGTGTGGCCCAAGGCAGCTCTTCTTCCAGTGTGGCCCAGAGATATCAAAAAGTTGCATACCCCTGGCCCAGTGTCCATTTTCCATTGAATACACAAAGAGCAAGTCTTAGGTGTTGTGATGCATCCTGATAATTGAGCATAAGCCCAAAGGTCCAGTAGGGCAGGAAGAAGACTGTTGCCCATAAACTGGGTGAAATAGGGATCTTAGATGATGTGTTCTGATGACCTAGACCAGAGTTTCCTAGAAAAAGAATTTTCATGTCACAGTATTACCTGTATGTCTTTAGAAAGAGCTAGTTTGACAAGTACAGTTTATAGATTATCCTAGTGTGCTTGCTTCTCCCTCTTCTATTGCCCCATTTGGGCTTTTTCGCTGTTGCCTAGACTGGGGGATAGCATTTATATTGAACAAAAACATTGTTTTAAGCAAATGAGTCTACATTTTTTCTTTCCATTTTGATGCTTATGAAACTAATTGCTAACCTTGGGGATTTTGGATTATACCTGAATCTTGATTTCATATCAGAATTTACTTCTGATCAGACTTGTTTATCCTCTAATAGATATTGATTTTTAAAGTTTACTTCCCATCATTGAATATTTGTATTCATTGAAGAATGGGTTTTGTTAGGAGAAATCAATGACTTTATTTACTTAACCAGCATTGTCCCTCCCATACAGTGTTGTAACTAATGGTGGCTGGAATGCACTCAATTCCAAATGGACCAGTGTCATTTTTCTGTACAGCAGGAATGAATGAGATTATCTGTAGATTAGTCCGAAGGAAAATGGCTTTGTGTTTTACCTTTGTAGCAGCCGTGTGGAAGGCATTTAATTTGATACTGTTATCGGTACGAAATAGAATAAAGCAGGATGAAGCATGCACATTCAGATGTGTAGCTGACAGCACTCTTAAAAGCAGAAAGTGCTAATTTTTTACTTTAAAAAAAAAAAGCTGGAAGAGGGCCTCCAATAATTCAGGGGAAGAAAAATGATGCCCAAGTGAAATCACATGACTCAGTGGATAATTCCAGTGAAACCCAGGAAGAACCGCATTAGTGATTGTCTGTAAGTATACACAGTGCTTTATAATAGGTTGATTGCACTAAACAAAGAAGAAAATCCTTTCTCTGAGGAGCTTACAATCTAAAGACACAAGTTGGTGCGGTACAATATGGAATGAGAACAATAAGTGAGCCCCACAGTGGGTGGTCTTCATAGCTGAAATGCTTCAAAAACAAGTGCATTCTTGGAAAGGTGGAGGTGGAGAGGGAGTGGCCCAGGCGTGCAAAGAAGTGGAAGACTGTTCTCTTGGGGCTAGGGGGTAGGGAAAAGGAAGGGAGCATTGGATCCTGTGTCTGAAAAGAGGTTCAACATAAGAATAGGTAAAGAGGTCAGACTGACACTGGCATGGTAGAGCATGGTGATTTAGAGAACAAAGGAAAATGCCAGCAGAGGGGAATTTAGAGAGCTGCAAACAACATGCCATACAACGCTCTATTACAGCAAATACCACATCTTTACAGACCTAGATCTGGAGAATGCTGCTTGCAACAGTTTCTTGCCAGTGTGAATGGCTTCTACAACAGAAAATAGTCCAGACTGGTTCCAATGAGATACTGGATATAAAAGGGCTTTGTAAGCAGCAAGGCAGTATAAATGTAAGTCATTGTCATGTTCTGCATAGCTTTGATTTCATTAAATTTTTGTTTGGTAAAATCTTTTTTTTTTAAGATTTTATTTGTTTATTTTTAGGGAGGGGAAAGGAGGGAGAAAGAGAGGGAGGGAAACATTAATGTGTGCTAGCCTCTTACACACCCCCTATTGGGGACCCAGTCTGCAACCCAGGCATGTGCCCTGACTGGGAATGGAACACACGACCCTTCCATTCTTGGTCTGGCACTCAATCCACTGAGCCACACCAGCCAGGGATGTTCGGTAAAATATTTTAAGACAAAAAGGTTAGCTTTAGACCTTCGTATTTTCGTAGATGTTGTCTGGATCAGATTTGTTTATAAATGCTTCATTTGTTTCCATGTTAGCTCATTGCAACTTCTCCTGGTAAATGTTCCCCAAAGGACAGTCTCTACTTTCCTTTCAATTGAACTAATAATTGCTCTTCACATCAGTGAAGGTCCTCATTCTCACCCTCATTTCTATCCCCCCTCCAGCTACCCAGCCTCGTTTCCACCTCTATTCACATGGTCATGTATTTTTTTGGAGTCTCACAATATAATTTTAAACTCTGCCTCATTATAATTGGGATTTGAGTTGGTTTACTGAGAAATTAACATAATAACACTATTAATAAATTGGCAGGAAAATTAGTGTGAATGCAAAAAAATGTAAGGAAGTAAGATGAGGCCATATTAAGGTTTACATCAAGAAAACAACATTGGAGAATTTGTGGTTGTTCCCTAAGGTTGTCTGTGAGTGTCTTAGCAGGCAGATCAAGGAGGGAAACATTACAGGATATGCAGGTGTCCGTAAGGTCAAATGAACCAATTGTGCAGAAGCAGCACAGATTTTTTTCTTGAGATCTGTGAGAAATTCTTCCCATGGTTGTTGGTTTTTGTTTTTGTTTTTTTTTTTTTAAGATTTTAGTTATCTTTAGAGAGGGGGGAAGGGAAAGAGAAAGAGAGGGAGAGAAACATCAATGTGTGGTTACCTCTCACATGCCCCCAGCTGGGGACCTGGCCAGGAACCCAGGCATATGCCCTGATTGAGAATCGAACTGGCAACACTTTGGGTCTCAGGCCAGCACTCAAGCCACTGAGCCACACCAGCCAGGGCACATGGTTTGTTTTGTTGTTGTTGTTGTTGTTATTTAAATAAATGCCAGTTTAGTGAGTTTGGATTTTATCCAAAGGACACTGGGAGACTAGCAAAAGCTTTTCATCTAGGGGATGACATACTCAAATTTAGAGCAGGAATAGGAAAGCTTGAATGAGTTGAGAGGAAACTAGATTTGGGGGAGCCAGTGAGAGATGAGCTATACTTGCCTGGACAAAGATGTATCAGCAAGGCAGAAAGAAAAGCTGTAATCGGGGTCAGGAAGAGGGGTTAGGGGCCTTGCTTAGATAAGAACGGGAAGGGAGGACTGAAGGCTGCCTATAGTCTTCAGGTTTATTTACAGTGGCATAATCCCTTGCAAATATAAATGGAAGAGAGGTGTGTTAAATTAGAAAGCACACACAGTTAGGAAAAAGTTAAGATAACCACTATGGATTCTCTTATCATGTTTTGGAGCAAGCAGAACAAAGAAAGTGGAAAGATACCATTTCTCTAGTTATCAGTTTGTATTTAAGAAAGAGCTTTTATGAACAGTATCCTATTTTGTCATTATGATAATCCTGTGAGGGAAGTAGTAATTGTATTCACATTTTACAAATAACAAAATCTCGGACTTAATGATTAACTGATGCCTCTAAAGCCGTGCAACTAGTAAGTGCCTTGTGTTCCCCTCACTGAACCATACCGCCTCCAGAAGGCCTTGTGCTTGGAGTTCTTGGGGTAATATGACCAGATGACAAAATCAGGACAAGGTTAGACTTTTGCCATCATTATGAGTCTCCGTTTTTTTTTTTTTTGTTTTTTTTTTTTGCTTTGCTTTAACTACAATTGTTACCACTGGGGACATGTGATAGCAATCGGATTGTTTGCGCCCACAGTGAATGTGCCCAGACTGTGATGCCTTTTAAATTTCCTATCTGCTTTTTATAGTTCTTTAATCTCTTCCACTGCTGTCAGCTGTTACTACTTGATGTGTTTGGCAGCTCCCTTACTCTTAATCAGTTGTGACCCTGGAAACCAGATAAATATGCTTGTTAGTTTTAGACACAGTTTTAAGAGTGACTATATATTACCTGAGGATATAGGGGGCCCTCTTATGCACACCTACCTAACTCTAATGTCATGCTTTATGTTTTTATGAGTAAAGAGTGTAAATCTGAGTGTTTGATCATCCTTCAAAGGTCTATTTTTTCCTGTCTTCCAGGTTATTGGGTAATTCTGGGTAGCTGAAACTGCTGGATAAGTTACCCAGAAAGGTGAGGTGTCATTATATAGATGTACAATGTAACCCTGACCCATATATTTTAAAAACGGAGAATACTGTTGGCAGCAGGGAAATGCCCTGATGATTTACCAACAGGAGCTTGTGAACTTGGGGTGAATAGCAATCTAGTTGCCAAAGGTTTGGAATGACTGCCTAATCCCCTTTATTCCAAAGAGACTTGCAACTGCTCTTCTCAGTCCCCAACCACCTCTGCTGGAAAGGGTGCAGACACTCCCTTTGTCTCCAATAAGTCTTGCTTCCCAAAACAGTCCCAGAATCTTTCAACCAGCCTCTACCCTGGTTCACTTGTGTTTCCCCTATTCCCTCTGTAGGGAAGGCTTTTAATAAAGGTTTGTTGACTATCCACAGGAGTATTGTTCCTGTAGGAAGCGCTGCACTCCTCAGTGTGAAATATGTCTCCAACTGGCCAAATAAGGCATTTTGTGACACTCTCTACAGTGTGTGCATAATGCAGCTGTGTGCACTGGGGACAGCCCGGTCTTCATGAGCATTCCGTCTCCCTGCAAACAGGATGTTGTTTTCCCCAAAAATCTACTTTTCAAATTAATTTTTAAAATGTTGGACCATCGGTGACTAATCAGTATATTCATTAAGCAACCTGAACTTAGTGGAAATGATAGAGAAGGAAGAGGAAAAGCGATTTCCCTTTACACTCCGCTGAAGGATGAAATTAATAAAAGTTGATGTCATTAGAACTCAGCAAGGTCTAAAACTCATGGCTTTCCATGGTCGGTAAGATAATATTCTTCATAGTGCTGGGAAGGGGAAGTGTTTATTTCTGGGCACAAGTAGTTTGGAACAAAGCAGCTACTTTTACTGTTATTTGGAAATACCATGTATCGCCTTAGAAACAGGGGAAGGATTTTGGATTAGCTGTGATCTGTGGCACTGACAGGGGCTTTGATAGAAAGTTGCTGGTTTGACTGAAGGTGAGATTTACAAAGATGATTATTAGGATACAGTTCCTGATGCCTTTATGATTACATGTACAGCATGAGAGTATTGTCCAAAAATAGGAAGGCCATCTAGGTTTCCATGAGAGTGGGAGAGATTTTCCAGAAGCCCTTAGGTGTTAGTAGTTGTCCTGCTTTGTATGCCAGTATATCCATTTTAGACTGACCTTTCAGAAGGGGAGAGAAATTCGCTTTTCGTGTTTCTGCTTTTGTGTCTAAGTATCTATTACAGGAACATACATTTGGTGGGCATTCAAATGTCCCCGATGAGATGTTTATTGGTGAATGAAAAATGTTTTCCAAAGGGAGCGAGTGGCATGCTCTCTAAAGATAATTGGATTTATCAGTTTGAAAATACGACAATGCGAACTGAAGTATCTAGATTGAATGGAAAACTATGAATTCTGCCCTCAGAACGCTGCAACTGCTCCCTTAGTGACCTGAACTTGGGCGGTATAATGAAGGTAAATTACTAAACGTTTAAACAGCCTCACTTACTGAATTAAACCAATCCCAGTGGCTTGATGTGTTATGTTTGGAACTAGCACGAGGGAGGCTTCACTTGCTACAGTACTTCTGAGCACTGAGGCCACCCTCTGATATTTGTGGGACATTATGCGAATTTCCCCAGAACAGCGTGGTTTGACATTCTCTGACTGAACAGTATATGATGATGGGTGAGTATCAGGCTGCAAGATGTAAAATAAACAAATGAGATTCCAGGCTTTCGACTTTAATTGCATTTCATCTGTCAACTGCATTGAACTTCCCTTTAGAAAGTCAGACTAAATTCACCTGCCAGAGGCTGAGGGGAGACTCTGCTATAATAAATCTTGATTAGTTATCAGTAGATATAATAGGGACCAGCCATGAGCTAGCCAGAAATGGAAGGGAGACAGAGGAACATTTTTTTTGTTTGTTTTTGAGCTGAGAAGGGAATAATGAGGTTGACCAAAAAAGTAAGTTTATATCCTTTCTTAACCTCTAACTCTACCTTGGTGTCTAGTACTGAACGTTGCTTATAGATCTCTCCTTATTCTTCCTTATTTTAGTTTTCTTCCACCACTACCAACCCCCATTCATTCCTTTCCCTTCACACCCTCTTTCCTAATGGAAATGCCCTTTTAGGCTATTACATAATATCTTCTCTTACATAATAAGAGAGATACCAAGTAAAACTGCTAGTTTTTCTTTGTTTTTGTTGTGTTTTTGAAAAGTAGTTTCTACTTTTCTGCCATATCTTTCCTTATTGATGCTACCCAGTAAAACCATTGTTAGACCATTTCTTCTCTCATATTTTTATAAAGAGACTCTTTTATAAAAGACTGGAGCTGAGATCATTTTGTCTGCCCAAGGATCGGCATTTGCTGGATGGCATCTCAATCACTCTGACATCTTGTCATGTAGAGTGGCATCCTAGGGTATTTATAATCTTATCAATAGTTAGCATGAAAGTCTCACGCCAAAATTAATTTGAAGCCACTTTAATTTAAAATGATTTGGATAAGTTCCCCAAATTAAATTGTCATAGGCATGGCACCACCTAACAATTAGAAATCACTGCTTTGGAACAGTGGGTTTTATACTATTTCATTTCTGGAGGAAACAAAATTCTATGAACACTCCATCCTAAGGAGAGGAACAATAACATAGCACCAAATTGCCAAAATTCTCTTCTTACCTAACACCCCCACCCCTGAAAAGTTTTTGAAGGCTGTGAGAGAATGTAACAATAGTGATTTAGATAAGAACAGAACTGATTTAACAGTTCACCTCTTCCATAGATAGATAGATAGATAGATAGATAGATAGATAGATAGATAGATAACCTACTATATTGCCAGCATTGTTCTATTGCTTTTTTATCCAAAAGATAATGTTCCCCAGACTGACCACTGTCAGAGGGGAGAGGGAATGAGGGGACTGGATGAAAGAAAGGGAAAGGGGTCAGCTAAAAAACATACATGCATGAGCCACAGACACAGACAACAGTGTGGGGATGGCCAGAGGGGGGTGGGACATGGTGACTTCTGTAATAGTGCCAACAATAAAAATACAGAAAAAAAAAAAGATAATGTTCTCTAGCTGGGAAATGCCCAATCTGTAGTGATTAAATAACCCTCAACCTTCTAGTTCTCTTTTGGTACTGTGTAGTCTGGATGATGATGATGATGATGATGATGATGATGGACTGCAGCACTTTGTTCACCCACTCTAGGGTGTCTCTCTGGCTGGCAGAATCTTACCCGCCATTCGTAACCATCATTCCTGTTTGGGGACTTGTGCTTCTAGTTGTTTCCAATGGCTGGCCTTTTATTTACATTTTAAATGTTTTATATTAAAAGAATTATTAACATTATTATAATTTAATATACATTATAAAAAGTGAAATTAGATTTGAAACTAATATATTTAATAGGAACATCAATGTAAAATATTAGAATATTCTTTTACAAAAACCAGGGAAGGAGGAATCTCATTACTTTGGGACAAGCATGAAAGCCCCAGCTCCAGCCAGCCTTGTCTGACATCTCTCCGGTGGGAGGGAGTAGGGGCACCGCCCTCCAGCTGTGTTCAAGTGGAGGTCTAAACTTCCCATTCTGCCTTTGCTGAAGCTGATGTGGGTGGGGCCACAGTTTTGTCTGTGCTGTCTGGGTAGGGTGAGGTGACTGTCTAAAAGTTTTGTCTTTCTAGGCCGCCATTTTCCTGGACTTCTGTCTAGAAAGAGATGGTTTTTCTCAGGGCTTCATGTTAAACATTTAGAAATCCTTAAAAGTAGTAACATAATAGCAAATAACATTGTGATTGTGTTAACAATGCCTTATATTTTCTTATGGTTTCACAACACTTTTGTTGAGGTATAATTGGCATAAAAAACAGCACCTTTAAAGTGTGTAGTCTGGTGCATGCACCCATCACCACAGTCACCCCCCAAATTTCCTCGCGTCCTTTCTTTATGCTCCCTCTGTTCCCTTACCCGCTTACCCCCTCCTCTCCTAGGCAACTACTAATCTATTTTTTCTCACCATAGATTCCTTTGCAGAGCCTAGGATTTTCTATATATGGATCATACAGTACAAATACTTTACCTGGCTTCTTCCACTCAACAGTAATTATTTTCATATTCATTCCTGTTGTGTGTATTAATAGTTCACTCCTTTTTTACTTTTGAGTACTATTATCTCATAGATATATGATCATTTGTTTTTCCTTCAACTATTGATATTTGACATGTTTTCACTTTTTAGCTATGACAAATAAAGCTAATATGCACATTTATTCAAGTGTTTCTGTTTACATATTCCTTTCTCTTAGCTAAATGGACAGTGGAATGTCTGGGGCATAAAGTAGGTATATATATATATTTTTAGTTGATTTTATTTTATTTTTTAATTTTATTTTAATTGTTGTTCTTATAAAGTAGGTATATATTTTAAAGGTAATTTTTTTCTCAAACTTCCAAATTTTGTACTGCCATTAGAAATGTATGTGAGTTCCGGTTTGTAACAAATCCATGCCAAGACCTGGTATAGCAAGATTTTTTAATTGCACCCATTTTAGTGGGAGTATAGTATTATCTTATAGTGAGTTTAATTTGTGTTTTCCTGATGTCTGATGATATTGCACATTTTTTCATGTACTTATTTGCCACAAAAATATATTCTTTGGTGAAGTGTCTGAGTATTTTGCCTATTTTTCTAAGTTATTTATCATCTTATTATTAAGTTATAAGAGTTCCTTATGACCCTGGCTGGTGTGTCTCAGTGGATTGAGTGCTGGCCTGTGAAACAAAAGGTTGCTGGTTCAATTCCCAGCCAGAGCACATGTGTGGGTTTCAGGTCAGATCCCCCATTGGGGGTGTGCAGGAGGCAATCACACATTGATGTTTCTCCCCCTGTCTTTCTCCCTCCCTTCCCCTCTCTAAAAATAAATAAATAAAACCCTAAAAAAAGAGAGAGTTCCTTACATAATCTAGATACAATTCATTTGTCAGATACATGTTCTGCAAAATATATCTTCCAGTCTGGCTTGCCTTTAAAATTTTACAGTGGGTTCTTCTGAAGGGCAAACATTTTCTTTTGACATCTATTTTTTTTTATTTATTGAATATATTGGGGTGGCACTGGTTAACAAAATTATACAGGCTTTTCAGGTGCTCAATTCTATAACACATCACCTATCCACTGTATCATGCATTCAGCACCCCAAGTTAAGTCTCCATCCATCACCATTTATTCCCCCCTTTACGCTCCTCCCCTTCCCTTCACCCCCCTCCTCTGTAAGTCTCCATACTCTTATCCATGTCCATGAGTTCTGTCTCTTTTTTTTTTGGCTCTATCCTTCTACCCCCTCCCACCCAGCCCCAATGGTGATAAAATTCAATTTAATAAATTTTTCTTTTACAATTTGTGGGTTCATGTCACATTTAAGATTTGTTTGCCAAATGCAAGGACACTGAGATTTTTCTCCCACGTTTTCATCTAGAAGTTTTACAGTTTTAGCTCTTACATTTGGGTCTGTGATTCATATTGACTTAGTTTTGTGTACAGTGTGTGATAAGAGTCAAGGTATATTTATTTTTCACATATGGATATCTTTTTTCTGCACCATTTGTTGAATAAACAATCCTTTTTCAAGTGTATTGCCTTTGTTGAAAACCATTTGACAATATAAGAACAGGTCTATTTCTCAATTTTAATCAATTGCTTTGTCTATCTTTATACACAGTTATATACAGTCTTGATTACAGTAGTATTATATGAAGGTCCAAACAAAGTAGTGTAAAGTGATCCAGCCTCGTTATTTCCAAAATTATGACTATTTTAAGTGCTTTATATTTCTTCATAAATTTGAGAATCAAATTATTAATTTCTTCAAAAATTTCTCTCTGTGGATTGAATTTGTTCTTCTTTTACTACTTAAGGTAGGAATGTTAGATCATTAATTTGAGAGCTTTCTTGTTCTTTTCTAATGTTGGCATTAAGTACTAGAAATTTCCCTGAATTATTGATTCTCATAAATTATATGTTCATTATCATTCAAATCAAAATCTTTTGACTAATTTCCCTTTTGTATTCCTCCTTGATGAACTGATTAGTTAGAAGTATGTTATTTAATTCCCAATTACTTGCTAATTTTCCAGATATATTTTTGTTCTTCATTTCTATTTTTAACTTCATTGTGGTGAGAGAATACTTTCTGTGATTTGAATCCTTTTAAGTTCATTGAGGCTTGTTTTATGGACCAGAATATGGTCTTTCTTGGTAAATGTTCCATGTATAGGTGAAAAAAATGTGTACTCCTCAAATGCTTAGTGGAATGTTCTATAAATATCAGTTAGTTGATAGTGTTTCCAAAGTCTTCTATTACCTTACTGATTTTCTGACTACTTATTCTTTCACTTACTGAGAAAGGAGTAATGAAATTGTGCATTTGTCTGGTTCTCCTTGCAGTTCTATCAGGTTTTTAAAATCTATGCATTGTGAAGCTCTGTTGGGTGCATAAGCATTTAAAATTGTTGTCATCCTTAAGATTTGACTCTCCAAAGTCTACTTTGTATGATCAGTATAAATACTACAGTTTTCTCCCTTCCCTTCCCTCCCTCCCTCCTCTTTCTCTTTCTTTCCTTCCTTCTTTTTTTTTTTTCTCTCTCTCTCTCATTCTTCCCTCCTCCCTCCCTCTCTCCCTTCCTTCCTTCCATTTTTAATTGCAATCCTTACCCAAGGATAAGTTTTTATTGATTTTTAAAGAAAGACAAAGGGGTGGGGAAAAAGAGAAAGAGAGAGACAGAGAGAAACATCGACATGACAGAAAAATGGGATCAGACTCACAACCTAGGTTTGTTGCCTGATGGAGAATCAAACCTGCAACCTTTTGGTGTGAGGGCAATGCTCCAAGCAACTGAGCCCACCTGGCCAGGGTTTCAGCTATTTTTTGAGTAGTGTTAGCATGATATATCTTTTCTCATCTTTTTTTAAAGAAATATATAAGTGCCCATAGGCTTTATTGTCCATGAGACAGCCCTTTTTTGTAAAGATTTTATTTATTTATATTTAGAGAGAGGGGAAGGGAGGGAGAGAAACATCAGTTTTGGTTGCCCCTCACACACCCCCTACTGAGGACCTGGTCTGCAATCCAGACATGTGCCCTAGACTGGGAATCGAACCTGCAACCCTTTGGTTCACAGGCTGGCACTCAATCCACTGAGCCATACCAACCAAGGCTCTTCTCACTCCTTTAATTTTAACCCTAACCCTAACCTTTATAGATCGCCAGGATTTTCTCCCTGTGCTGTTATCTCCTCTCTGGTACTCTTTCCTGTGAGTAAGAACAGGATGCCTTGGTCTTTGCCGACTCTCAGTCCTGTCTGTTCAACTCCGGAAATCTGCCAACCTCTCCCTGGGTTCTTCGTGCACTGCAGTCTGTAGAAATTCTCACAGCGCTCACCTGGGCAATCATCAGACTTACTTCATTTGTTTTCAGTTTCTCAGGGATCATTTTCCTTTGTTGTCTGATGTACAGGGATATTTAAAACCTTTTGAAATATATTTTGTCTTTAAAAAGATCTTTATTACTTTGTTTCGGTTGCTTCAGGCTATTACTCCATCTTGACCAAAAGTGCAGCTGTCATATCATTTAAAACTATACATTTTTACTGCTTGCTCAGAGGGATTTCTCTGAACTTACACTTTATTAAGTTCTTTATACACATTATATTGGAAAGGTTAAATAATCTAATATAATGCAAAGATCAACCCAATCATCTTTGTTGTTCTCTTTATTCATTTTCTAATCCTGCCTACTCAACTAACTGGAAACCTTGGCCCTCTGCAAAGCACCCCTCAAATTATTATTCTGTGTTAAACAGAGGCATTAAGAAATGCGTTGTCCAATGAACCACAGTGATTGCTCCTGTTGAATCCAAACTCCCAAGTTTAGGATGAGACCCATGCATCCTAATTCTTCCAGTAAAATATTATGGTTAAATTATCCATGAGTCTAAACTTTTATAAAATAGCATTGATATTTATATTCTGAACATCTTTTTTTTTCTTTTGATAGTATTCTCTCAACTCAACTCCCTGAAATTTCAAGCAGAAGTCAATTTCACTACTATTTTTGACTGACATGTTTGGATTTACTTCTGCTGTGCTGTTCATGTTATAACATCTCTATGATCATATCCCATTTCAGTCATTGTCTTTCAAAGCTAAAGAGACTTCACTAATTTTTAAATCTATTGTTATCATATAGCAACCTTTGCTTCTGTATTGGTACTAATTCCTTTGAACACTTCCTTATTTCTATTTTAGGTCAAAATATAGTTCTACAGAGCTACACATATTATAATTTTCTATATTGTATCTAAAATATTTATATCAGTCCTGACCGGTATGGCTCAGTGGTTAAGTGCCAGCCTGCAAATGAAGGGGAATCTCCAGTTCAATTCCCAGTCAGGACACATGCCTGGGTTGTGAGCCAGGTCCCCAGTAGGAGGGCATGTCAGAGGCAACCACACATCGATGTTCTCTCCCTCTCTTTCTCCCTCCCTTCCCCTCTCTAAAAATAAATACATAAATAAAATCTTAAAATATTTATATCATAATGTGAGGGAGAAGAATATTATCCTTCTTTTTGCCTTTCAAATTCCCAGTATTTTTTATAACTTTTTAAAGCTTGAAACATATCACATTCATTAAATGTCCCCAGAAATCCTGTATCCCCATGGGGTTTGTTTTTTTGTTTGTTTGTTTGTTTGTTTGTCTTATACAATTCACTCAATGTACATCACATTATAAGCACCTTATATCACTACACCAAATTTATTCTATTGTTTATATAACAACTCACCTAATCGGTATAATTTGTTTCATAAGCTAAATTTTCATCATCTGTTATAAAGAAAACAAATTAGAATAGCATTGCTTTAATGAACACCAAAATTTAAAGAGGTGTTACGAATGATAGTTGCACCATTTCTACATCTATTATACTTCTCTCTACATCTATTATATTTCTTAATTTAGGTTTTGATGCTGAGTATGGAGGAAACACTAATTCATACAGAAAAATAAGTAAACACCAACAAATTTTAATGGCCCACCAACCATCATAAAATATTATTTAATGAATTGATCCTGAAGCCTAAAAGAAGAGTAGTGGGAAACTTATTTTATAAGCAGAATCATTAACTCTCTGGCAAGTACTCATGCTTTTTAACAAAAATATAAGAAACACCCAAAACACACAAGCAAATGCAAAAATGATAATACAGTATATTAACATCAATACTTGTTATTTTACAACAGACAAAGGCATACTCTGAGCACATGTGCAGAGACTCAGTTTGATGCCAGGCAAATCTTAGACATATATGCCATAGTATAGAACTTGCTTTAAATTTTATATGAGCAGTAATGCATAGCCCTGAATAAGAGGCAAGGTATTACCTTCCTAATAATAGGCCTATCCAGAAGAAAATAAATTCATAGAAATGTCAGGTTTGAACAAAAATTCATTGATTTGCTAAAATAAGTATTGAGTAGGTGATCTTCAACATTATATATTTGGTCTATAATGGAATGAAGGGTTTGTGTTGATTAAAAATTTTATAATAGCTTTAAAAATAGCTGAAAATATTTTAAATTATATTTTACTGATTATTCTGTTACAATTGTACTTTCTTGCCCTTTGCCCCCCTCCACCTAGCACCCCCCACTCCCTCAGGCAATCCCCACACCGTTGCTTATGTCCATGATCATGCATATAAGTTATTTGGCTGCTCCATTTCCTATATTGTAGTTTATATCCCCATAGCTATTCTGTAACTACTTGTTTCTGCTTCTTAATCCCCTCACTTCTTCCTGCATTCCCCCACACCCCCTCCCATGTGGCAACCATGAAAACACTCTCCCTGTCCTTGATTCTGTCTCTGTTCTTCTAGTTTCCTTGGATTATTTTTTTTTTTGATTCAATTGTTGATGGATATGTATTTATTGCCATTTTATTGTTCATAGTTTTGATCTTTTTCTGAAATAAGTCCTTTTAACATTTCATATAAGAATGGTTTGATGATGATAAACTCTTAGCTTTTTCTTGTCTGGGGAGCTCTTTATCTACCTTTCAATTCTAAATGATATCTTGGCTAGGTAGAGGATTCTTGGCTGTAGGTCCCTGCTTTTCATGACTTTGAATATTTCTTGCCAGTCCCTTCTAGCCTGCAAAGTTGCTTTTGAGAAATCAGCTGACTGTTTATGGGAACTCCCCTTAGGTAACTACCTGCTGTCCTCTTGTTGCTTTTAGGATTCTCTCTTTATTTTTATTTTTTAAAGATTTTATTTATTTATTTTTATACAGAGTGGATGGGAGGGAAAAAGGGAGAGAAATATCAATGTGTAGTTGCCTCTCACATGGCCCCTACTGGGGACTTGGCCCACAACCCAGGCATGTGCCCTGACTGGGAATCAAACCAGAGACCCTTGGTAAGTTTTCTTTCATTATTTTTTCAAATAGACTTCCAATTTCTTGCTTTTTCTCTTTACTTCCTGGCTTACCTATGATGCAAATGTTGGAACACTGGATGATGTCCCAGAGGCTACTTACACTGTCCTGATTTTTTTTATTCTTTTACATTATTGTTATTCTGATTGGTTGTTTTTGCTTCCTCATGTTCTAAATTGTTGATGTAATTCTTGGCTTCATCCACTGTACTATGGTTTCCCTTGTAAATTGTTCTTTATTTCAATTAGTGTATTCTTCATTTCTGACTGGAACTTTTTTATGCTGTTGAGGTCCTCATTAGGTTCCTTGAGCATCCTTATAACCAGTGATTTGAGCTCTGTATCTGATAGATTGCTCATTTCCACTTTGTTTAGTTCTTTATCTGTACTTTCAGTTTTTTCATTTGGGCCATATTTCTTTGTCTCCTCATTTTGGCAGCCTCCCTATGTTTGTTTCTATGTATTAGGTAGAGCTGCTTTGACTCCATGTCTTGGTATTGTGGACTAATATAATAGGTGTCCTGTAGGGTCTAGTGGCACAGTCTCCTCTATCACCCAAGGTGGGTACTCCAGGTGCTAGCTTGTGATTCTGTAGAGATTTGTAATGGATGTTGGGGATGGGTGGGTATGTATTTTGCTGAGCTTCTCAGCTTTTTGCAATGATAACTACACATCATAGCAAGTTGTACCTTCATAAATAGTCATTTTAATTTCTCACTCATGTTTCCTTAAAAATTCTTGGATGAGTGAGACTACAATCAATTATAATGAGTTTGTCATTTGTGTGTTAGGAGGTACCATCTGTCAATATTTCATTAGCCAATTTCTCAATGAAAGATCATTCAATATCCTCCAGCTTAGTACTGTTTCACTGAATTTGTTTAATCTCTGTTTTAGTTCTTTCCATCTATGATGAAATCCTTTTTGCTGTGATCTTCAAGTGGTCCTGTTACTTTCTTGTGTATCACATGGTGTGACCAGTGCTATGAACTGAGCTAGACTACATCATTTTCCTTGTATAATTCTATACAAGGAAAATGTATAGAGAAGTTTTATGGAGAAAGAGAAGTTTATGAGTGTGCCCAAATAAAGTGTAATTGATTTCTGTACAACCTAGTTTTATGACATTGAAGAGAAATTAGCATTATAGAAAAAAATTGCTAAAAGCGCATGTGAATGCTGAATGTGCAGCATACAAACCCAAACATATATTTTCTTGTTGAGGGAATGATTTCTACATTGGCCTCCAGTAAATAAGCATTCTGGTGGATTGATTCCTCTTCGTGTGATTTACGACTCCTGTCAGAAGAGACTGCTGGGTTTTTGTAACAAAGCCTAAATTCCTATTCTTGTTGAATCTATATAATGGCTACATTTAGTTGAGTTTTGGGGTTTATAATTTAATTCAAACCTTTTATAGAATGTTAAATGTATAAGTTTTTCCCAGTGTTTATATTTGATTATAGCTGTGTGATACAGGAGTCAAAGCTAATATTCTGGGATTTTAGAAATGCTGACAAGGAGAAGTTCCCCTAAATATAGTTGAGAATTTCATTAAATATTTAAGTTCAAACTGGTAAGTCAAAGCAAGAATCTTTATAGCTACAGATAAATGAAAGGAAGTTTTCTATTGGCCCCTAATAGTACTAATTAAGGAATAGTAACTGGTAGCAGGAGGTGAGCCAGACTCCTGAACAATGATAGAGAGATAGAGAGCAATATGAAACTTCTGCCGCTAAAGGTTTAAGAATCTGATTGCCAAGCAGTAATTGTTAAATGTCTCCTTAATGATCTATTTACACAGTTCTGCCTTTTGAGTATTCCTTCATTTTCCTTTTTTGAAGAGCTTGCTAAGTAAACCTTTTAAAACTTCTCCTGGTAAACCATGATTACATCCTCTGGTTTTGACAATTGAAGGGATCATTGGGTTTTCTGCTGGTTGTTAAGCACAATAATCATTAGTTTCTACAAATTGTAAGAGGTCTGGTTCTCTGTCTCCCTTTATTTTTAAATTGGAGTTGAGGCAATTTCCTGTTTGTATTCCAGGTTTTCTCAGTGATGAGCAAACCAGTGAATAACCCACTGTCACCAACACTTCTATGTCATCTGCTGTTACTAATGTTTTATTGAAACACCATCACATTCATTTACACATCATTTATGACTGATCCCATAGTACAAATGGCAGAGCTGAGTAGTTGTGAAAGACACGGTATGAATCACAAAGTCCGAATTTTTTACTCTGGCCCTTTACAGAAAAAAATTTCAAACTCCTGCTATATAGGTATTCTTATGAAGTTGGAAGTTGATCATGGTTAAAATACTACCTAAGTGAAGTTTGCTAATTAGAGAAGTTCTCTAGTGTGTTGCTTTGTATGACTGTTAAGTGGTCTACAGAAACCTATACTTGCTTAAATCAAATAAGCCTATATAAGCAGTACACAAGATATCCCATTATATCTGTTAGAACAAATTTGGTGATTAAAAAGAAGACAATTTGCCCTGGCTGGGGTAGCTCAGTGAATTGAGCGCAGGCTGAGAACCAAAGGGTCGCCGGTTTGATTCCCAGTCAGGGCACATGCCTCGGTTGCGGGCCAGGTCCCCAGTGAGGGCCATGTGAGAGGCAACCACACATTGATGTTTCTCTCCCTCTCTTTCTCCTTCCCTTCCCCTCTGTCTAAAAATAAATAAATAAAATCTTTTAAAAAGATGTAAAAAAGATAATTCATTGTAATAGTTAATATCACAGGATTTGTGATAAATTGCAAAAATACCAGAAAAGTAAGTATAGTATCAAAATATTAAATAGCAATAAATATAATGTCTCAGAACATGTTTATATATAAATTTATTTTATTGATATATATTTTATTTTTCTTGTTTTGTTGTTCTTTTTGAATTATTTTATTGTTCAAATACAGTTGTCTGCATTTACCCCCCACCACTCCCCCCAACCCCAGCCATCCCCACCTCCCTCCCCTGCTTCCACCCCCTCCCTGTTTTGTCCATGTGTCCTTTATAGTTGTTCCTGAAAACCCTTGCCCCCTATTATCCTCTCCCCTCTCCCCTCCGGTTACTGTCAGATTGTTCTTCATTTCAATGTCTCTGGTTATATTTTGCTTGCTTGTTTGTTTTGTTGATTAGGTTCCACTTAAAGGTGAGATCATATTATTGGTATATATTTTATTTATTTTATTTATATATTACATATATATAACTTGGAATACCATAGAATGGAGAGAGAAAGTTTAAGTTTTTAAGGCAGAAATGGTGTGAGGAGTGATTTGTCAGAGAAAAGACAGGTGGGCTGGACCTTGCAGGATAAGGCATTGGTTAAACCTTAGAAAAATCTTCAGTGCCGAGTTTCTTCCCAGAAGCAGCTATAGCCAAGTCATCCCTGGCTTGCTTTTCTCTGAAGGGAGCTGAGTACAGACTGGCATGGCCATCCCGGTCTTTCCTTTTCTGATAAGGGAAAAACGACCTTAAATGTGGACGGCCACCTGGATGGTGGTGGGGGGAAGAGGAGAAAGGTGAATCAGTCACACAGAAAACTTGATTTCTGGGCCACTAAACAGTTTTGTTTACTTTGAGTTGTGTGTACACAAATAACAGTGAATGTGCTACAAAACATTAAACAGCCTTTAAGGAGCCTTGGCCTGAAGGTGGGAGGGCTTAAGCAACCTTGCCCAGAAGTTATTTTGGTGATTTTCTCTGGTCACACAAATGTGTAGCTTAGCAACTGTTCAAATATGAGGCACTCTAATGCTGTTTTGAGTGACTATGAAGTGACACTTGTTTGAAACAGAGCCACCTCCATTGTGGAATAGCTCTATTCCTAGAGGATTAAGTTAATCAGTGTGTCCCAGTGATGGAGTTCTATTTTATTTTATTATATTTTTTAATATATTGTAAGAAATCACAGGCCTAGGCTAGGGAACAAGCCAATAAAGTGTATGATGCCTAACTTCTCTTTTGTGAATTAACAGGTGAAAAGATTTTTTTTAGATTTTGTTTATTTATTTTTAGAGAGGGGAAGGGAGGGAGTAAGAGAGGGAGAGAAACATGTGCTACAGATACATCTACTGGTTTCCTCTCACGCGCCTCCAGCTGGGGGCCTGTCCACAACCCAGGCATGTGCACTGACTGAGAATCAACCAGTGACCTTTTGGTTCACAGGCTGACACTCAATCCACTGAGCCACACCTGTTGGGACAGGTGAAAAGATCTTTGAAACCAACTCAGGGCTGGGAGACTTCACACAGCATCTAAAATATAACCTGTCTGAACTCTGAAACTATTACTGGAGCAAGTCAACATGTACATACACACTGGAAATGCAAAGAGGGTTTCAGTGACTGATAGAGGATGTGTTCATCTCTCCTCATTTGTACTGCAGAATTAGTTCTTGTATAGAACGAATTGAGTTCACATTATTTTCTGTGCATCACTTGCCAGGTCACAGAAATAGCCATATTCTTCAGAATCACAGTCTTGCTTTGGTAAGTGTGAAGTATGAACGCATCTGTAGATCAACAGTGAGTTATAGGATTAGGGATTAACATCAGTTATGTGAGAAAGAAGTTCAGTTAAAGTTAAACTTAGTAGGGCTGGCAGCAAGGACACTGCTTTCACTGGAGTGGGTAATTTAAGCAAAGCAGTGAAATCAGTCTCTTTGGATGAAACGGATAGCTTCATGGATGAGCTGAAAATTTTGGAATGGTTTTAATGACAGAGGAAATGTTTAGACCAACCTAAGGAATACAATCAGGTCTTATTTCTTAGGAGAACCCAAAATAGCATTCATCCAATGTCAACATTTTATTTAAACCAGCACCAGTTAATTTCAAACGAGATTCCCAAACCCATTGGTCTAACTCAATCCTCATTCTTCATAGTTTCTTTGCCATAATTAATTGATATGTCTTCTCAAAAGTATTCATTGGTCTCAGGAATACTGTGCCATTCTAGCTTTCCTTCTGCCCCTTAAAAAATGTTCCTTCTGTATCTTTCCTTGTCTCTTTCCCCCTCCTTTTCTGCATTCATTCTCTTGTAATACTATTTACTTTTTAGGCTGCATTTACATAATCTCTTGTCATAGGTTCAGAAAGTAGACAGGTGGTTGATCAATATAGTTTAACAACCCAAGTGGCCAGTGGAAGGGCCCTTTGGAAGATGTTTTTCCTAGTTTATTCTATCATCACATCTCAGTGTCTTGACTCCTTTTTGCTTCACAGTGTCATGGCTACTTAACTAAAATCTCGAATCCTGAACAAACCCTAGTGGCTCTGATTTGTGAGTATTTGAATGAGTTTGGTCAATGAAAATATATAAAAGAAACCTAATAAGTCAGTAGGGCTTGTAGCATGGGAAGGCATTTTAAGCCCTCTTTTGCCAATGTGTGCGTGTGTGTTGGTGGAAAGAGATCACATCATACTCTCCCCTGTTAGGTTGCTTAGCTACCTAGTTTATTTAATCCCAGTTCAGTTGATAGCACATTAATCAAAACGAATATCCATTTTGTGAGCAACTCGATGACTGAAATAGCCTGCTGCTAGGACGCCCTTAATGGAGGTAGCACCCTTGCATATTAATGTCTGCTTGAGTCCACAAGTATAGCAGAATGAAGGATGAGGCTCCTGGTAACCAACTTTTTGTTGTTGTTGTTCTCAACTTGGTGTGCTGTCACAGAATAGTATGTTTAACATAGACCAGTGTTTGACAGTCTCCTCCATATTATAATATTTATTTATTTATTTAAATTACTTTATTGTTGTTCAATTACAGTTGTCTGCATTTTTCCCCCACCACTCCCCCCACCCCAGCCAAACCCACATCCCTCCCTTCCTTTCACCTTCCCCCTTGGTTTTGTCCATGTGTCCTTTATAGTAGTTCCTGAAAATCCTTCTCCCCTCTGTCCCCTTCCCCCTCCCCTCTTGCTGTTGTTAGATTGTTCCTAATTTCAATGTCTCTGGTTACATTTTGTTTGCATTTTTCTTTTGTTGATCATGTTCCAGTTAAAGGTGAGATCATATGGTATTTGTCCCTCACTGCCTGGCTTATTTCACTTAGCATAATGTTCTCCAGCAGTTCCATCCATGCTGTTGCAAAGGGTAGGAGCTCCTTCCCCTCTGCTGCATAGTATTCCATTGTGTAAATGTACCTCAGTTTTTTGATCCATTCATTTGCTGATGGGCACTTAGGTTACTTCCAGCACTTGGCTATTGTAAATTGTGCTGCTATGAACATTGGGGTGCACCCTCCACATTATAATATTTAAATATACCACTAGTACCAACTCTTCACCTGTAGTTCTGGGTACCTCATAGAATTTTTTAGATAAATTGTAAATTTTTGCAGCCAGTAATCTTTTCATACATATACCACCCACCAAGGAGCAATTGAAGTTGTATGACAAGTACAGTACATTGCTCTGCTTTTCATTGCAATAAAATATTGCCCTTTGCATGGCACATATGTGTGTACGTAATTAATGACAGGGAAGATGTACCTCCTTTAAGCTTTTTTACTTTTTTATTATGGAAAATCTAAAAATATACACAAATAGAATAGTATAATGGACTCCTCAGGTATATATATATACATCACCCACCTTCAACAACTATTAATCAACCCATGGTCATTTGCAAAACAAATTGGAATTTATTAAATTGGTAAATTATAAATTCTCTATTTATTTATAAGAACTTGATATAATTTGTAGATAATTTGGAAAGCCATGGAGATAAGAGTAATAACAAAAATAGGTATATATTGGTACAAAGCCCCTTTTAAGCACTTTGCTCATATTAATTGCTTAATTCTCACAAAGCCACATTTTGTGGGAACTATATTATTAGAATTTTACAGCTAATAAGATCACCTGAGGTACAGAAAGGTAATGTGTCTAAGGGACCCAGCTTGTAAGTGAAAGAGTTGGGATTTGATCCCAGGAGACCCAGCTCTGTTCGTGATACCTAATTGAAGGTCAGTTAGAAATGAAAGCTATATTGTATGAAAATATAATGTATACCCGTAGGTAAATTCTCACCACTAAACCACAAGCTCCTTGATGATAAAAACCACAGCTTTTCCATTTCAGTACTCCCAGTACCTAGCATAGCACCTAGCACATAGTAGGTACCAGTACTGTTTGTCAAATGAATGAGGCATGACACCTACTATTACTGTAACCTGGACTACCTAGAGCGTGAAAAAAGTAACTGTGCCAAGGGATGCCTGTCAGGACCACTTAAGAAACACCTACTGTGTGCAAAGCTGTAGAACACATAATGAAAAGACATAAAAGGAAATTGAGCCACGTGACAGTTGTGTAATTGCCATCTTATTTGTGCTGGTGTTAGAGTTGCGGGCAATTCCAAAAAGTAAACAATCCAGCCACTCAAATATCTTTGCATTGTTCTGCTTCGTTGGATTTCTGTCACATCAAGTTTCCCTTCCTAACTTTGTCTGGGCCTAAAATTAAAACCATATCAGTTGACAGTACCTGAGTAATAAATATGCAAAATGAGCTGACAACCGCTGGTGGAATATGATAAGGAGTTAGGCAGGGCTGATTTTAAATACTTCTTAGCCCTGGTTAGTGCACAGAATACTCACTGACATAGACATCACAGAGACAACTACTACCCAGCTAGGGATACAGAGATAGATAGTCTGGAGGAACGTGGGCTTAGGACTTGGATTTTAGTTTTAATTCCAGCGTGTTCACTTTTCAGCTGTGTGACTCAGGACAAGTCATGTTTGCCTGTCTTGCAGAGCCTCAATTTTCTCATCTGTAAAACAGAGGTGACAACACATGCTTTGTCAGATAGCCATGCTTACGTGGGATGCTCCATGTCACAGTGTCTGGCACATAATAAAATACACAGTAAATGTTAGCTCCTGCTGTCTAAGAGACTTCCATCAACAGGAGATGAGAGGAAAAGCATGTAACAGTATTCACAAACATGACAAAAATGCAGAAAAGCATCTATATACTTTGCCCTTGCCAAACGCCTGCCCCCTTTTGTTCTATTCTTTTTTTTAAGGAGTACAGTACTTTTTAAGAAAAGATTGTATTTATTTATTTTTCAAGAGAGAGGGAGGGAGACAGAGAGGGAGAGAAACAGTGATGTGAAACTCCCAAGCAGGGACCTAGCCTGCAACCCAGGTGTGTGCCCTGACCAGGAATTGAACCAGCAACTTTTGGGTTTGCAGAACAATGGCACCCAACCCCCTGAGCCACACTAGTCAGGGCTTCTGTTATATTGTTAAAGTTTCAGATAAAAGTCTTGTGTTCCCACCACCCTCTCCTGAACTCTTGACTCGTCTATCCAACTTCCTCCTCTGCATTTCTACTGGGACGTCTAATGGACAGCTTAAACTCAATGTGACCAAAACCAAAGCTTTTCTCCCCTAAAATGTATGTGCTTATCCCTTGGTCTTCTGCATCTCAGCCAATGCAAGTTCATCCTCCCATAGATTGCTCAACCCAAAAGCTTTGATGTCACCCTTGAATTCCCTCTTTTGACCACCCCACATCCAGTCTGTCTGTGAATGTTGTCAGTTCTGCCTTTGAAATCTACCCCATACCTGGTGACTTCTCACCTCCTCTCTGTCACCATCCTAGTGCAGGTCCCCTTGCTCTCTCACTGGATTACCACTTTACCTTCTTCACATCTCCCTGCTCTTTGTTTTTGTCCATGCTGTGCTACAGTCTCTTCCCTACCCTGTATCCAAAGGTAATCTGTTAACATGGTGTGTTGAGCCTATCACTCCTCTGCTCCAAATCCTCCAGTGCTTCTTGGTCTCTCTCTGAGTCTTACCTTGGCCCACAGGCCCTGTGTGATTTGATCCCAGGCCACCTCCTGGGCTCCTCTCCTACTGCAGTTCTTGCACTCTACTCCAGACACATTGACCTCTAATGTATGATCAATAAACATGAAAAAACTCATTCTCAATAGTAATCAAGAAAATGCAAGTTAGTCCCACCAATGTATCATTGCATGTCTATCAGATTTGCAAAAGTTACCAAGTATGAGTGTTCCAATTTTAGGCCAGAATGTAGAACATTGAGGCATTTCCACACTGCTAGTGGGAGAGTAAATGGGTAAATTAGAGAACAATGTGGTAATATCTACTAGGTAGGTATTGCAGATGAATTCCTAGAGAGATTCTGTCATCATAAATCAGAAGTTGTGCACATGAATATATTTTTAAAGGAACATTGTTTCTAATATCAAGATATTGGAAGGAATTAAATCTCCATGACCAGGGGATTAGATAACTAAATTATGATATATTCATACAGTGAAATCCTGTAGAGTACTGATTATCTACATTTTTCATCTCATGGCACATGTAAACTAATTACTAAAATTCTGGTTCATACCAATAATATATTTTTTGCCCATCTGGCAAAAACAATAGATATAATTTTGATTTAGTCACACTACACAGTCATTGTTGTGTTCACTGTTGTCATTTTTTTGTTTGACAGTCTAAGCAAAAAGAGGTCAGTGCCCCTGACTAAATAGTTAGGTATTGCATGTTTTATAAGTTCTTATGATGCACCAGTTAAAAATTATTGCAGTAGAATAAAATAAAGTAACTATAGATACATTAATCAATATAAGTGAATATCACAGTGCTGAGGAAAAATAGCAAGTTGTGGAATACATCTGTTTATGTATGTGTGTGTTTATATAAAGTTTAAATATATCCTAAACAATTCTATAAATTACAAATCTACATCTTACATATAAGTGTATATAGACAGGTATGGAAATGATAAGCACAAAATTTAAGATAGTATTTAACCATTGGGCACAGAGGGGCAAGATGATCAGGGATATAGTACATGATACAAACTCATCTGTATTTGCAATGTTTTATTTCTTCAGCTGAGTAGTGGGGCTGTGTTTCATTGTACTATTCTTTGTGCATTTTTATAAATTTTAAATGTTAAAATATGTTTTTTAAAGATTTTATTTATTTATTTTTAGAGAGTGGGGAAGGATGGGAGAAAGAGAGGGAGAGAAACATCAGTGTGTGCTTGTCTCTCACTCGCCCCTCAGTGGGGATCTGGCCTACAACCCAGGCATGTGCCTGCTGGAATCAAACCAGCAGCCCTTTGGTTCGCAGGTGGGTACTCAATCCCCTGAGCCACACCAGCCAGAGCTGTTTCACTATTTTAAATATGATGTGCCTTGGTGTGGGTGTCTTTGATTTCATCTTGTTGGGGGCTCATTTTGTGTTTTGGCTCTTTAAGGGAGTTGCTGTGTCTGTTTCATTCTCTCCTTGATGAACAGAAACCCCGTTGCTTTTCACAGCCAGATGTTACATGGGTGTTTTTCCTAGTTCTGGTGCTTTAGACTCTGGAGCCCAGCTTGGGGTTTAGACCCCATACTTCTCAGGGGGAACCCCCCACACACATGCACAGCTGAGATATGCCTCTGGAACTTCAGCTCCCACCCATGGGAGTCCAGCCAGACCTTGCTTGCCACTTGTCTTGATGTGGCTTCTTCTGTAAGTCCTTGATTATAAGACCTCTCTGCAGTTGGTTATTAAGGATGATTTTTCTATAATTAATTCTTACTCTAGTTTGGTTCTGGGAAGCAGTTAGTGTAGTTTCCACCTAATCTTCCATCATCTTGGATCTATATTGTGTTTAAGTTGTTGGACATTCATTTTTTCAATTTTCACTATATTTATTGGGGTGACATTGGTTAAATAGATCTCAGCAGTATAATTCTATTCATACATCACCTGTACATTATATTGTGTGTTCGCCACCTCAATTCATAAGTGTCCTTCCATCTCCATTTATCCTTCCCCATTACCTTCTTCTACCTTCCCCACCCCCTTTCCCTTTGGAAATCGCCATACTGTTGTCTGTGTCTATGAGTTTTTGTGTGTTTTTCTGCCTTTTGAGTTTTTTATTGTATCCCTTGCTACCATGGTGTCTTGGCAGGACTACAGATAGAAATTTCAACATGATTTACAATCAGCCATCTGTATTTAAAGACCTGAACCAAGGAAACATAAGTGATCAAAGGGAAGATTCAATAGTTGCTATTTTTTTTCTTTTAGTATGGTAAGATTTTTGTGGGTGGCTATAATAATTATGGATAGCTGATATAGATAGCAAGGTATCTGAGATGAAGATGTACCAATCCTTCTGTGAACATTCTGTGTATTGAAATGGATTGATTATTTAGCATTTGAAAAAGGTAATTCAAAAAGGATTTTTTAAATCTTATTTTAGAAAAATTATTACCATGCCATGCATGTTACCTAACATCACTGAATTATATTCCTCTTTATCATCAGAATCTTAACTTACATTTGAGAAAGGATATGATTTACTTCCAATATTTCTATGATATAAAATAGTTAAGATTTATGATTATTTCTTTGGAGATATACAATTCAAACAATCATAAACACCAAGAGTTGAAAGTCTATGGTTAGTTTGTCTGTCTAGAATGCTGAGAATGTGACTAAGTCATTGTCTCCACATCTGCAAAGTACTGTTAAAAGAGGTTGCAAACCATCAATTTTCATCTCTTGAGGACAAAGATAAAAGAAGCAGGCCTGAACTGTATTCAGAGCTTTAGGTTTCATGTAAGGAAGAATTGCTCAATAATGAGGTTCATTAAATACTTGATCAGTCAACCATGGGCAATATCTGAATCTCACTCCCAAGAAAAACCTTATGAAATAGGATAAGTAATTATCTAACATGATTGGTTAGTAGGAATGATTTTCGAGTGACCAAATGGTCTCTTGGGACTCTTTCCCAATTTTGAATTCTGTAAAATAATGTAGTTACAACCTGTTATCCCAAGAAATATGTAATTTTTCATAGTAGGGAGAAGTTTATAGTAAGTGTATATACCAAGTTGGCATAAAAATCTAGAATACCCTTGAGCCCCATTCTAATGTTGTTATAGAATCTTTATTGTTATTGTTTAAGCTGGAACATTAATTTAAGTAGCTTGCCTAAGGTCATAAAGTGGCACAGGAGGAGAACCTAGCTCTGTTATTTCTATTCCTGGTTCACGATTTCCTATCCCATCACCCTAGTGACCTTGGGCTTTATGTTCTGGGACTGCTGGGAGGTGAGGACTTTTTAAACAGTGAATGGCTTTCTGAAACATCCTAACTAATCCCCCTGAGATGTGCAGGGCCAACTTCTGTATCAGAGCTACAAGAAGTGTAGGAGATGCCTCAGAAACCTTTAAGAGATTGGAAAGTCATGTATAGTCAGTCTCCCCCCACTCCCCTCAAAGGAACCAGGTTTACTTTTGCTTGCTATTGAATGTACAGTGCCTGGCACAGAGCAGTTACTTAAGTATCTGTTAAATGACAGAGTGGATATGAATGAAATTAGCCTTCTTTATTATTAAACAAACAGATATTGTTGTATTGGGCTACTGGCTATTTTTCAAAGCTGGGTCCATGTGTCTTATTTTCTTAAAATGCTTCACCAAGATAAATCTTTTATTTATGTATTTATTTAATTTTTACCCTGTCTGCTTAGGAACATGAGACAAAACTAGACTGAACAAAAAAATAAATAAACCCTTTCACTATTCCCTAGGTAGAAGTCTCCATGTTGGTCTGCCTGTTGTGGTAAACTCAAACTCCCTGCAGCAATTAAAACATTTTGTGCTATTAAACTTAGCACCAACACAAAATGCTTTAATTAAGCAACCACGTGCCTGGGATGCTGGTTGAAATTAAACAGCTCGGGTTCCTGCTTGTACTTAGCTTAGACAATACTGATCAGAATATGTTGTATGTGTAAAAGGAGTCGAAGTTTATACAGAAGATAAATAGGTTTCTTAAGTTATTTATGCATGTTTTTACTTGATAGATAACATGCTCTGATATAGGCAAACCCAATAAGCAAAAATCTGAATTTCGAGATGAACAAACCAAGGTTTAAATGACAGCACATCTACCATTTACTGACATCTAGGTGCCAAGCATTGCACTGAGGGCTCTATATTTTTTCCTGATTATTGCAAAATCCATACATGATAGACGTTATCATCAATATACAGAAACAAAATCAGTCATGACCGTGAGGGAGGTTTTTCTAGGAAGTGATGATAAGGCTGAAATCTAGGTAAGAGATTTCCAAGCAGAGGTAATGATATATATGGGGTTCTGTGATAGCAGGGAGGATGGCGAAAATTAATAAATGGAAGAATTCAGCCCTGCTGGCATGGCTCAGGGGAGTGAGCACCGACCTGCTGACTGAAAGGTCTCCATTTGGATTCCCAGTCAGGGCACATGCCTGGGTTGCGGACCAGGACCCCAGTGTGGGGCATGGAAGAGGCAACAGATTGATGTTTCTCTTCCTCTTTGTCTCCCTCCTTTCCCCTCTCTCTAAAAATAAACAAATAAAACCTTTAATAAAAGAAGAATTTCAAGTATAGCTGAATCAGAGAGGACGACGGAGAGAGTGAAGTGAAAGGAGGCCTTAAGGGGAGGAAGACACTAAACCATTCCAGGGCTCACAGGCCTAAAATCCTGGTTGCATTCTGGTTAAAGCCAGCTTGCTTTTTACTTTTAAGAAAGGAATGATGTAATTTTATATTGCATACTTATGTTTACCCAATATTTTTACACAGAAATTATGTGGCTATATGCCCTCCACACCTCAACCAATTGAGAAGAGTAAACAATATATGGATGTGACTAAGTGATGAGTGACACACAGTTGTGAATAGCAACCAGGATGAAACTCCTATAGAAAGAGAATGAAAATCTGACATGTAATATCTTCAGAGGGTTTGATCCACTAAATAGGCACAATTTAATATACAACATATAATTTCAAACAGTTATTGTATGAGATACTGCTAAATAAAATAATGCTGCATATGAGTAAGAGCTAAAGTGAGTGGGACAGATTAGTGCTGATGAGAGAAACTGAAATAGCTGTGGGTTAGCATAGTCTGGGAAAACATTGCGAAGATGATTAGAGTTGAATTCATCCCTGGACACTGGGGAAGATATGGATTATGGGACAAAGGCGTATAGATACCTCTACCATGTCTTAAAAACAAAATAATAAATTCAGATTTGGAAGGACAGAAAGTAGTAAACGGATTTCAAAGCCTTTGCCTCTGCTATGCTAATGTTCACATTCAGCATCGGTCATCTCAGGACAAGTTGCGCGGTTCTTTTTCACACTGGATCTTTTTCGTGTCTACCTAGCAACCATGTCTAATGCCATGCACTTTCAAAGTACAAAAGTACCCTAGAGACTGTCTGGTTTACTTCCTTTATTGCGTAGATTGGGAAGCAGGCTCCTGTCATGCATTAGTTCAGCTCTATCAGTGTCCACCCATCTGATCACTAACAGGGAATACTCGGAGCAAAATCATTCAACAAAAGAAGTGGGAGCAGAGCAGTAGAAGACCAGAGCATGTCAGCGTAAAAAAATAGGAACTTTGGAATCAGAAGACCTGGCTTCCCAGTCCTAATGTTGCCAGGACCTTGAATAAATCACTTAATAACTCTGAATTGAATTTCCTCAAGAATGGAATGGGGCTTAGAAAAATACTTCTTCTACAAGTAGGTATGAGGGGGTAAATGAGATTATGAGTAAAAAATTTTATAGTAAAAAATAATTTGTGAATTTTGAAACCTTATGCAAATAGAAATTGTGATGGATACACTACACCTAATTATATAACCAATAATGGCAACCATACTGACCTTAGAGGTGTATTTTGACTTCCTCTGATTTTATCCCTATTGTGTTGATTTTTTCAAAGTTTTTTGTATATTGTATGTTTATTATGTCATTAACAGGGAAAGTTTGCAAATTACAACCAACCAAAGAAGAAAGTCATAGACAGGGCCAGGGAGGATTCCAAATATGAAATTGCCATTGTCCTCATGACCAGTTAGCTTCCTGGGATCGATTTGTGTTGGGACACACACAGTATTGCCAACCCAGGAAGCTCACATGAGCCTCAGTGTCCAGGTTTTTACTGAGGCTTCATCATACAGATATGATTGATTGATCTCTTGCCCATGTGATGACCTCAGCCTTTAAGCTGACTGATCTGCATGACCGAGTGTCCCCATGGGTATTTTGTATGGTATGGTCGGTCCTTCTGGCTTGATCAGCCCCCACCCTAATGTTCACAGGTGTGTAACATCATACCTTCTCTCCTGCATAAAGTCATATGCAGTTTAAACCTTTGCAGGCAAATGTGTTTGATAGCAGAGCTGCTGAGGTACCCTGTGAGTAGCCAGGTAAATGTATATGAAAGCCCTCTGAAGGTGAATAAGGCAAACTGAAACTCAGACAAAATTGAAATAGGCACTGAATATTATCTGGATATATAAAGCAAATTTTTTTCTTTTTTAAAAAGATTTTATTCATTTTAGAGAGGGAAGGGAGGGAGAAAGAGGGAGAGAAACATCAATGTGTGGTTACCTGTTACGCGCCCCCTAGTGGGGACATGCCCTGAAACTAAGGCATGTGCCCTGACTGGGAATCGAACAAGTGACCCTTTGGTTCTCAGGCCTGTGCCCAATCCACTGAGCCACACCAGCCAGAGTGCAAAATTTCTTTGACTTGTTGGTTGGATGGAGTTAGTAATTTTGATATTTTTGGCTATGGGGACCTCAATCAGGAGTACAATGGCATCAAAGTTGCTATAATCCACTGTTAAATGTCATTTATTTTTATCAGTCTTAGGCATTGACCAAATTGGGCTGTTCATTGGGAATGATGGCCACTTTCTTTAGGAGATTCTTGTATAATGGGTCTTAATTCCTATAGACCAGGGGTGTCCAACCCTTTCACATCTCTGGACCACACTGGAAGAAGAGTTGTCTTGGGCCACAAATTAAATACAGAAACACTAGCAAAAACTGATGACCAAAAAAAAGGTCCGTGCATAATTTTCATGATATCTGCCACCACAGATAAGCAAAAAAATCCTCACATGATCCTAATTCTGCAGCAGCCCTTTTGATAATCTTTTTAAGTCGCTGTGCATGTCTCAAGTTTGTTATCACTAATATAGAAAGTGTACATATCTAAGTAATAAAACAGTACAAAACTTAGTAAAAAAAACTAAGTCTTTTTTTTAAGATTTATTTATTTTTAGAGAGAGAGAAAGAGAGGGAGAGGAACATCAATGTGTGATTGCCTCTCATGCACCCCCTACTGGCGATGGCCCATAACCCAGGCATGTGGCCTGACCTGGAATTGAAACAATGACCCTTTAGTTCTCAGGCCAGCACTCAATTCACTGAGCCACAGCAGGCAGGGCATGTTTTAATTAAATTTACGATTTTGTGTTGGGCCACATTCACGGCCATCCTGGGCCCCATGTGGCCTGCAGACCACGGGTTGGATATCCCTACTGTAGACCTTGTTTGAATCATATTGGGCGATATTAACTATTTTAACTGTGTCAAGCAAGGAAGTCCTTGGAGTACCATTTGTCAAGCTTATTGTACTTGTCAAGTACTTAATTTTACTTCAATCTGTTACTCCTTGAGTCACCAGCATCAGTGCCCATTATGGGCTATTTTATGTCAATGAGCACTAAGACCATGGGGAATTAGGCAAGGTAATAGATTCAATTGTTAAGGTGAGGCATACCTGTTTGTCCTCTATTTTATGTTTGGTAACTTCTCTAAAAGTACAGGAGGTAACATTTACATTTAATGAGATCCTCGCTTATAATCCTAACTGGCAGCCCAGTATTGATTAAAGCGATGAAGATTCAGCAATTGGCACATCTGGGTAGATGTTAAAATTCATTTAGATCCTACCTTGTCTAGGAAAAGCCAATTGGCACCCTGGTAACTTTTCTATTGTATCAGTTGCTTTCATCAATTGCTTTAATAAATTTTGGGTTTCTAGTCAGGCTGAAATAATGGACCTCTCTTATTTTTTGTTTCCTCTTTTTATCAGGGGCTTTTTCGTTTTTGTGGTTATTGGACATCCATTGGGGGGAGGAGGTCCTCTTCCCTGCTGGTATTTTTACATATCTTCCTCCAGAGTCACAATTCTCTACCATCAGGGTTCTCCATTGCTGATTTTTACTTCAGTGGTTTTAAGCAGCCTGGGCTTAAGTTGAGTTTGAATTAACCTCATGGCATGTTGAGAAGCTATGGCACTGAATTGAACCCAGAGCCTTTGTTGGTCCTTTTTACAGTTGTCCAATAAGGTCATGGTGTCCTAAGGATGTTTAAAAGGGATGAGAATAAAGCATCTGTTCTGCTTTTCATAAGGTCCTGTGGCCCTGGGTGCCATGGTTGGCTCCATAACCCTGAGTATAAGGATCTTTCTGGTGCCCTAGGTGACATCAGCAGTAGCAAAAGCATTTCATAGACTCCTCATGAGCCATCTGATTTTTCAGAATATAGATTTCAGCATCCAACAACCCAGCAAACCCATTTATTATACAACAATGGTCCCCAACCTTTCTGGAATGGAACTGGTTTTGTGGAAGACAATTTTCCTGGGTTGAGGCAGCAGGGGAGAGGTGTAGAGCTCAGGCCATAATGGGGTTGATGGCAAGGAGGATGAAGCTTCCCTCTCTTGCAGCCAACTCACCTCCTGCTGTGCAGCCCAGATCCTAACAGGCCTGGGACCACCACTGCTCCTTGGCACATGGGTGGGGACCCCTGTTGTATAGGATGTAGTCTATTCCCTGAACAATTTATAAAATGAGTTCCAAGACCTCATTAAGACATGTAACTATGGATTAAGAGTCATTTGCTTGAGCCTAGTATTAGCTACACCTTAGGCTAGAATCAAAACTCATAATGAAGAATCACTTGGATTCCCAGTCAGGGCACTTGCCTGGGTTGGGGGCCCAGTCCCCGATAGGGGGCATGCTAGAGGCAACTGCACATTGATGTTTCTCTCCTTCTCTTTCTCCCTCCCTTACCCCTCTCTAAAAATAAATAAATAAAATCTTCAAAAAAACTCACAGTCAACATGAAACACACAGAAAGGCCACAGCTGATACATGCAACCCAGGGCAACTTTAAGGGGGGCTTCAGTCCCATACTCCTATCCTTAAATGCCATGTAGTGCAACCTCTGAATGAAGTTGGTGAAATCCCTAACAGATATTCAGTAGGATATACTGAACATAGCTCAGCGCAGCACAACTCCTAGCACTGCCAGGCAGCAGGCAGAAGCACAGCTCACAGTGCACCCTGGACAACAGACAGCAGGCCAAAAACAAGAGAAGAAAGACCCCTGAGATGGTGATGGTTATTACTGCCTTAACATCCTCCTCACAGTGCCAGTTTTTGGCAATTAAGGGGTGGGATCCACCCCCCCGCACCCAAGGAGGATAAGATCCACCTCCTGCACCCAAAATGTGGTTTGCATGTCCAGACTGAGAATGTCACATGCACACTAAAAAGACTATGAAAAGGTTTATTATTGGCAGTAGAAGGTTTTCTGGGGAGAGTAGGGCCGGCTCCCAAGGCAGTCTGAAAATGGCCTGAGTGAAGGGAAGGGTAAGTGGCTTTGATTTTATGGTGGTTCAGGCATTGGTCCACAGTGAGGTTTATACCATCCTGGCTGTGACGTGCATGGTTGAAACTGCCCTGCCGGTGCAATAAGCGGTGCCCAGGCCTACCTTCTCAGCTTGCCCTGATGTGGGGCCAAAATGGGAAAGAAAGAGGGTTGGGGCTGGAAGGCTATCATTGGTTGTACATGAAACATGGAATCAGAATCATTATTATAATTTCATCTGTAAAAACAAATTACAGTCCTGTGAGTAAAAGGCAAAGTAGAAGTTTGCCAGCTAAACAGGAAGGCTAGAGTGAAAGTGTGTTCAACTTTTTTTAATGACTAACATTTTAAAGTAGTGATATGAATAATGTCCGAATTCTTCTTGTTCATCAGCCTTCTTTTGGTCATTATGTTGGAAATTAAAATGTAGTGGCAATATTTACATCTGTTCTGCTATGTCATTCTAATATTTTAGGAGTCCTCTATAGAGTTAATGTTATGTTTTATTTTGAAAATGATACAGTTTTATTTCTAAAGCTTTCTCACTTCTCCTGTTTACAGCCAAATGTTGTGAGCGGGAAACTGAGACCTCTGGTCTAAATCACTGGACTTCATTCTATATCACAAACTAATTGTACAATGTTGGGCAAACCTTTTATTCTGTGCCTCATATTATTCTGTAAATTGATGCATCTAGCACAAGGTTTTGAAGTGTCATCCATCAGATAGGTATTGAACAAGGTATGAGAGTGCAAAGCTCAGTGACGCATCATTTCTGCTTTCAGAAAGCTGGCAGTCTGGTGGGGACAGACACATCTGCAATGTGGTATGGTCATTGTCATGTGAGAAGCATTCTCATGGGGCTGGGAATAATAATTATCTGGGTAATATTTTTTATGATCTTCCTCATTAGGGAAATACCTGGAGAACAACTATATTAAAGTACTTGCAGGTATATAAACAAAAACAAAAGTACAAGTATATACCCTGCTTCCTTGCGTCCTTTTCTCTAATGTATTCTTTTTGAGCTTAAGGACTTAGAGCTTTGGGCACTCTGAATATGTATTTTTGGATTTTTAATTACTTTGGGGCAGTATTTGATATATTTCTAATTAAGAATCTATTTCTGTTTCTAATGGTCTTACTCTCCAGAGTATGGACATGTGTGTTTCCCTTATCGTAATGGCTGGCTGCAGCTGGAGCATATTACTGAATGAGCTGGCATTGTTGTGAGAGGCTGCATTCTGCTTCAGTGAATTTTTTTGGACTCTTTCAAAGCCTTTGCCCATTTCATTGTGGGTGATTTACAAACGCACCTGTCCCATACCCACACTAAGAGTTCAGCAGTTTTTTGATGAGAAACAAGTGCCCCCATGCCCCACCCTCCCTATTCACCCAATCTCGCCCAAGAGACTTGTTTTTGTTTCCCCAGATGAAAAAAGTCCTCAAAGGGAAATGTTTTGCTGATGTGAAAGAGGTGAAACAAAAAATGGCCTAAGCACTGAAAGGCATCAAAATGGAGAGTTCTTTGAAGGTACTTTGAAGGTGACTGAAGTTTAAACATGTAAGAATAAATAACACAATTTTTTACAAATACATTCCATTTGGGGGGGTTCCCCTTGTATGTGCATTCATAATGCTATATAATATCTATATATTATTTTCCCAGAGTTTGTGATACTTTGTTTTCAGCTTATGAAAATTTGTCATTTCATTTCTCATTCTAAGTAGATACTGACTTTAGTACCCCCCAAAATGTGTAGTCTAATTAGGTAAGTCAGATATATAAAAAAATAATAATTCAATAACATTTACAGGTGCCAAGATGGAATTTTGTTTAGGGTGTAGTGTCAGCACAGATGGCAAAGAAGTGTTCTGGAAAGCTTCAAGTAGCAAACATTACTTTAAAAAAAGAATCTATTCATTTATTTTTTAGAGAGGGGAAGGGAGGGAGAAAGAAAGAAAGGGAAACATCAATGTGTGCTTGCCTCTCACACGCCCCCCAATGGGGACCTGGCCCGCAACCTAGCCACATGCCCCGACTGGGAATCGAACCAGTGACCCCCTGCTTCTCAGTCCAGCACTGTACCAGCTGGCATTGTGATCCACTGGTACTTCAATCCACTGAACCACACCAGCCGGGGCAGGAAATATTACTTGCTCAGCGTCTTTATTGGGTGGAATTGCAGGGTAGGGAAGGACATTCCAATTATAAAGAGTAGTGTGTGCAAGGGCATGGATGCCTGCAGGAGCATGGTTCACCCAGGAAGCTCTAATTCAATGAGGCGAGAGAAGATGAATGGAATATTCCACAGATGCATCTGGGATTTTAGGCAGGGACCAGATAACTGGAGGCATTGAGTGTGATCCTAAATGCTAGATTTTATCTTTTTTTTTAATATTTTTAAATTTATTTTAAAGAGAGGGGAAGGGATGGAGAAATAGAGGAAAAGAAACATTAATATGCAAGAGAAACATCAATTAGTTGCCTCTCACATGCACTGCAACTTGGCACCAGGTCCGTAACCCAGGCATGTGCCCTGACCTGAAATCTTACCAACAACTCTTAGCTTTGTGGGAAGACACTCAACCAGTTGAGCCACACAGGCCAGGGCTCAGCTGGCAGTCTTATGGGAGCTCTTCCTGCTTTTAAGATTCTCTGTCTTAACCTTTAGCATTTTAATTATGATGTGTCTTGGTGTGAAACTCTTTGGGTTTACCTTGTTTTAGACTGAGCTTTCTGTGCTTGTATTTCTATTTCCTTTACACTAGGGAAGTTTTCAGTCATTATTCTTTTTTTTTTTTTTTT
>PVKU01010559.1:0-51074 GCA_004027475.1 Anoura caudifer | reverse complement strand
AATTCAAAACCCTGGTGATCAGGATGCTCACAGAATTGGTTGATTTTGCTCACAAATTAGATGAAAAAATGAAGGCTACAATAAGTGAAATGAAGAAAGATGCATGGGGAACCAACAGAGATGGGAGGAAAACTGGGACTCAAATCAATGGAGTGGACCAGAAGGAAGAAAGAAACAACCAAACAAAAAACAAGGAAGATACAAGAATTCAAAAAAATGAGGAGAGGCTTAGGAACCTCCAGGACATCTTTAAATGTCCCAACCTCTGAATTATAGGGGTACCAGAAGGGGAAGAAGAAGAGCAACCAGTGGAAAACTTATTTGAACAAATAATAAAGGAGAACTTCCCCAATCTGGCAAAGGAAATAGTCTTCCAGGAAGTCCAGGAAGCTCAGAGAGTCCCAAAGAAGTTGAACCCGAGGAGGAACACACCAAGGCACATTATAATTACATTAGCCAAGATTAAAATGAAGGAGAGAATTCTAGAAGCAGCAAGGGATAAGGGGACAGTCACCTACAAAGGAGTTCCAATCAGACTGTCAGCAGATTTCTCAAAAGAGACCTTACAGGCAAGAAGAGGCTGGAAGGAGGTATTCCAAGTCATGAAAATCAAAGACCTACATCCAAGATTGCTCTATCCAGCAAAGCTGTCATTTAGAATGGAAGGGAAGATAAAGTGCTTCTCAGATAACGTCAAGTTCAAGGAGTTCATCATCACCAAGCCCTTATTATATGAAATGTTAAAGGGACTTATCTAAGAAAAAGAAGAAAAAAAATATGAATAGTAAAAAGACAGCAACTCACAGGTATTAACAACCAGACCTAAAACAAAAGCCAACTAAGCAAACCACTACAACAGGAGCATAAACACAGAAATGGAGATCACATGGACGGTTAGCAATAGGGGCATGGGAGGAGGAGAGAGGGTGACAAGGTACATAGAACAAGTAGCATAGATGGTAGGTAGAAAATACACAGGGGGAGGGCAAGAATAGTGTGGGAAATGTAGAAGCTAAAGAACTTATGACGCATGGGCAAGAACTAAAGGGGGGAATGTGGGTGGGAGGGGGTGTGCAGGGTGACGGTAATGAAGGGGGGAAAATGGGACAACAGTAATAGCATAATCAATAAAATATAATTTAAAAAAAAGAAGGAGCCTATGTCTCTAGCAGACTCCTATCTCTACCTGGTGGAGAGAAACCCTGCTGCTTTTCACAACAAAGTATTTTGTGGGTGCCTCTTCCCAGCTCTCATGCTATGCTCTGGGGAGCCTGGCTTGGGGTATAGGACCCACACTCCTCAGAAAGGTCCCACACTTCTCAGGGGTACCCCCCACAACTGAGATATCCCTCTGGAACCCCAGCCACAGTCTGCAGGAGTGGGGCCAGCCCTTTTTATGTCTTTGTCGTTCCTACCATTCTCGATGTGGTATTTACCAAGTAAATACTTGGTAATGAGACTTTTCTTTAGCTAGTCCTCAGTTGGTTATTCATGATGATTGTTCTATAAGTTAGTTGTAATTCCATTATGGTCCTGAGAGGAGTTGAGTACAGAGCTTCCACCTACTATGTTGTCATCTTGGATCTCCCTTCATTATTTTTTTAATTTTTCTATCGTTCATATTTCCATTCTGTTTACACACTTTTTTCTCAACTTCCTCCACATTTTCCTTTGGTTCTTTAAGACAGTTGTTTTAATGCCTTTGTCTAATAGACCTGATATGAAGTCTTTTTTAGGAACAGTTTCTGTTGATTTTTTTTCTTTGTGTGGCCCATTTTTTCTTATTTCTCTGTATACTTTGTGATTTTTTTAAAAACAAATACTAGATATCTGAATTTAATAATGGGTAACTGGAAATTATATTGTCACACTTCTTCAGATTTTGCTTTTTCATGTTATTGTTTTTATTTGCTGTTGTTGTTTTAGGCTATGTGTCAAAAATCAGCCTGAGTGGTAATTTAAGGTCTTCTTAGGTCTGTTCTGAGCCTGCACATTTCCCTGAGCTTGTGTGGTCATTTTCTAATTTTCCCTATATATGCTGTTGCTTTTGAATATCCTAGTGTCTTTAATGCCTGGTTCCCAAAAGAGTAAAAGGAGAAAAATGAAGAGAGAAGGTAAGGAAAAGTGCTTTAAATTCCTAGAAGTCACTTTAGCTGAAAGGGATGGAGCATGCAATAATGCAGAGAGGCGAACAACAATGCCACCTGTACCTTGTGATTAGAAGCAGCAATGAATAATCAGACCACCAATCCCTGGTATTTGAGAACAGGATCCCTTTTTTTACCATCTTGACTCCCACAGGGTGTGTGTGCAAGTTGCTTCAGGAACATGTGCACAGCTGCCTACCATGGTTCTAAGGTGTGGAAGGTGGATAGGTGCTGCTGTGCAAAGAGCTGAAATTGACTGGACTTGAGAGTGATTAACCACAATTTACTGTCCAAGCCTCTCCTTAGAAGTTGCAAACCTTCGATAGACTTCTTAGTTCCAAAACAGTTATATCACACATACTTTGCCATTTTAACTATTGTTTAGGTAGGGAGACAGATTCCTGATGACTCCTATTTTACCATCTTCCCAGAATTCTCTCCTCATTGTTGAATCTTATGCCCCATGTTTCAATGGCACTTAATGAAAAAAAATTTTAATATTTTATTTATTTGTTTTTAGAAAGGGGAAGGGAGAAGAAAAAGAGGGAGAGAAACATCAATGTGTGGTTGCCTCTCATGCACCATCCACTGGGGACCTGTCCTGCAACCCAGGCATGAGCCTGACTGGGAATCAGACCAGTGACCCTTTGGTTTGCAGGCCGGCTCTCAATCTACTAAGCCACACCAGCCACAGCTAATTAAAAATTTTAAATGAACAAATATGAACACTACTTTACATTGAGAATGCAAAGTAGTTACTCTGTCTTAGAGTGATAAGGGACAACATTAGCTAATATTTACATACTACTTACCCTAATACATAAGTTAAATATGTATTCATTTTCTACCTGGCCATCATGTTCTTGGGCTTTTAATTACTGTCATAGTCAGAATTTAGTCTTAATAGTTCTCTTCAAAGGACTTGTAATTTTGAAACTATGCATATATGTAAGAGAAAATTGCATTTGTTAAAATGAGTGTGATAAAGATTGTATTTGTTTAAAGTTATCACCACTTTGGTTTTTCTAAAATGTTGAATTAACTCACTAGCTTTCTCATAAATACCAATTTGGTATGACCTTTATAATCTGGTTACAAATAGTAATTCAACACATGTATAATGTGTCTGTTTTCTTAATTAGTTAGGAAAAGTATCAGAATACAAAGGAGCCTTTCTTCCCTGAGAAGGGAATTTCTGCAAGTCAAGTAAGTCAGTGGTTCTAATAGGTTATTTTTAAAGACCAAATCAAACTCTGATTCTTCCACATCAATGTAGACAGTTTTCATGAGACTGCTCTGGAGGAATGATAAATGAGAGGCAAAAAGAGTCTAAAACAGAGCCATGAGGAACAGCAGTGAAGGTGTATCAGTGTATCAGACACCTCTGTGCCTGTTTCACTACTTCCTGGGCCAGTTTTTAACTCTAGTGATTGCTATGGCAACCAAGGGCAGGTGTACACTATTAGCATCTCTTATCAGCAACCTGTTAAATCTCTAGCTTTTTACTGGGTTGGGGGTTGGGACTGCTCTGCCACCACCCCATGGCATGCCTGAGGGACCCATTGAGCAATTCTACATGTGTGAAAACCCAGAAGTACTAGGGAATTATCCACCTTTGGATAACCTTGAGAAGTTGGAGGAAGCAAGACAATTTTGAGGTTCATTTTCCTCAGCAACTCAGATTTCCCAGGGGATCAACTCCTAGTTGCCCATAATGCTAACTGGCTTGATAATACAGCCTTGGATTCATTCTCCTTCCTTTCTGCTTTTACCCATTCCTTGGTGTCACTTCCTAAATAAACTTTATACATACAAGTCTTGTCTCAGGTTCCAACCAGTGAAGTAGAAATCACTGAATATTTTGAACAGAGGGAATGTATTCAGAGGTATGGTTACATGTGTGGTAAAAGAACCTGAGAAGACTACCTATAGTCATGGAGACCACAGTCATAAATTACTGACACCTGTAGGCAGGAGTGAGAAAGGACAGAGGTGATGTCAGCAGAGCCTAGAAGATGGAAGAATCACAGTGGGCCTGTGTGGCAGGAGCTGGAACCATAGAAGAGATGGTTCTGTTGCTGGAGCTACTGGCCCCACCTGCCTCTGGCAGAATTCTGCCAGAAGCTAGCTAACATGGGAGCCTAGGAAATGCAGCCTTTAGGGATCAGCATGCTGCAGCAGAGGGTAGAGACAGGGGCAGAGCAAAGAAGAGATGTAGGATGAACTGGTCTGGACTGGCAAAAAGGAACAGTCAGGCAAAAACACAGCAAAAGAGACTGAAACTGATTGACCAGAGATGTCTGGTCATTTTTTGAAATGTTCTTTGCAAGATTAAAGAACCTTCCCAATTAGCATATACCTATATATTTCCTTGCTATATTTGCTGAGAGGGCTTGGAAGTAGGAACACCTTGATAGCAATGAGGAAAACTGAGTGCCCAGATCTGGGTTTATAATATTATTCTTCATATAAGGAACTAGGTCTCCTTGAAGAAATGGCTGAATCTGGAACTCGGGGAGGAAATATAAAGATGAACTTCTGTAAGGCAGACAATAAAGAAGTGCTAAAACAAAACAAACATAAACCTGTACAATGATGGAGGTATGTGAAAAGGACAAAGGAGCCAAATAAAAGAGGCCCCAATGTCCAAAGCTGAAGCATTAGAGCAACAAAATAAATATAGTACTGGAATATAATCCAAAGTATGGAATAAATATCCAGGAGTCCAGGCTGATATAAATAAATAAATGGAAAAGGATAGACAAGTCTTCCCTGAGAAGAATTCTAAATAATTCATGTAGCTCAGCCCTCTAGGAGGTGGAACATAACTCCCCACTCCTCAAATGTGGGCTGCACATACTGAGTTTCTTCCCAGGAGTACAGTGTGGTAAGGGGATAGGAGGGGAGGGAATAGTGAGCTTAGAGTAGAGAAACCCGACAAACCTTACCTTAACCAGGTGACCACCTTCAAAGTCCGGAGTCATGAGTCATATTGCTAATGTGCACCCTTAATATGGTATGACAGGAATGACACTTTATCTCTGCAATTTCATCCCTGGAATGCACAACCCTTGACAAATCAAAAGAAAAATACCACATACTTTGATGCACATTCTACAAAATAGCTGACCAGCTGTCCAATACATTCAAGGTCACTCAATACAAGGAAAGACTGAGAAACTACCACAGCCAAAAGAAGCATAAGGAGACAACTAAATGAAATGTTGGATCCTGGAGGAGAAAAAAGGACATTTGGTAAAAACAAAGAAAATGTGAATATAGTATTACAGAGTAGAGACTACTCCATGACATGACTGCTGCCAGACCCTTGTGCTAGACCCAGGCCAGAACAGAGATTGCTTTCTGTAAACCCCTTAAGAGACTATCTGAAGCCTTCCCTATGCTCCAGATGTGCTGGTTCCTAGAATAAGCTCTGGCCTTACCCTGAGCAAGTATGTAAGGTATTTTCTGCTTATCTGGGATTGATCATACCCCAGTACCCTTATCCATTCTACCCTGTTCTCTATATCCCCTTAGAACCTGCCACGTGGCAGGCAGGATATCCATGTTGCCTTGCCACACTCAAGAAATGTCTTGTATGTAAATTCCCTTCATAAACTCTTGATGTAATGCTGGAGTTGTCAGGCTCTTTCTATAGTCTCTTAACCAGGGAAATTTTACATAACAAATATGGACTTTAGTTAACAGTAATGTATCAATATTGGTTCATTAATTGTGACAAAGGTAACACACTAATGTTAGATATTAATAATAAGGGAAACTGATTATGGGCAATATGGGAACTCTTTGTACTAAGTTTGCAATATTTTTATAGTTGTAAAGCAATTCTAAAAATTGAAAATAAAAGAGCCTACTTAGATGAAAATTATTTATCATTCAGTCTAATAGAAATGTACTGAATACCTTCTCCAGATAGACATGGGCTGTATGATCTAAAAACACAACAGGGTCCTGCCCTCAGACAACATATAGCCTGATATAATACACATATGTACCAATAAGTATCACATATGCAGTTATAGAAACTTACATGGCACAAAAACATTTTGGAGGAAAGAGTGATTGAGATTTGGATAATTTGTTACCAAGTAAGATTTTAGAAATGCATAAGATTTCACTAGGAAGATAACAGAAGGGATATTGTCATCTAAGTCTTGAACACTGAGAGAAGGATTGGTCCAATATATACCTATCCATACAAATGAAAACACGTAAGGCCTGTCAGATATCTGTAGCATATTGATCTCTAGTGCTCCAGTCCTAGAGCCAAGTTGTCTAGATTTATATCACCACAAATTGTCCATATGTATCAGCCTCATCTCTCAGCCTCACCAGTCTCTCTCAGCTACTGCATTTGGCCCACACAGATCTGACACTTGCTACATACCTGGAGTTAGGAAGTGCCAATAAACAGGGCATGGGATCTAGTTTCCCCAGCAGCTGTCAAAGAGGCCAGATGATGGCCCCAGAAGTATGGGCTTATTAATTCCTCATGGGGCAAAGTTGAGCTAGTAGGAGAAAGACAGGGGACAGGTAGCAGCAAACTCCCTCTCCTCCTTTCTTTCCAGTGGACCTTTCCACAGTGTGGTCAATGTGGAGATATTCAACGAGGCCAAGCAGCAGCTCCTGCCATGAGAATAATTTGGTTCCTTCTGGCTCATAGTAAAGTGCTAGTAAGTGTGGTAACATGTCACCTTGCATTTGCTTTCCAATCTTCCCTGCCTCATTTCTCTTTCCCTTCACTCTTGCTGCCTTGAAACTGTACTTCCCAAGAAGTACAATTAGCTTTTGAGCCTTGACTTAGATTCTATTTTTACAGGAAGCTTGAGCAAGTTATTGTCTCTCTAGTCCTCAGTTTCCTCATTTGTAAAATGAAGGAAATAATAGTACCTGCCTCATACAAATTAAATGAAATAATTCGTGAAAAGCACTTAGGTCACTATTTAGCAATTGTAAGCACTTAATAAATTTCAGCTATTGTTGTCTAGAGCAACTCCCCAGTTTTGCTGCTGTGGTTTATGAGGCTCAGAGAGCCTGAGTAACTTGTTCAGAATTATTTAGCAGTCAGTGGCAAAAAAAGGATGAGAACCTAAAGTGATGCACTTATACTTGGGCAAACTCAAGAACATAATACTGAATATTAATGCTCATAAACTAAACAACTAATTTGCTTTATATTAATGAGGCGCAGCTGTGCCATAGAAGTGTACAATGGGCAACCATCCTACAAGGCAACTGTCTCACAGGAGTATACAATGGACACATCAATCTACAGCATCCAGGGCCTTTTTACTAGGAATGCTCAATAGGACCTCAGTGTGAATTCATGGAAACTGGGAAGATTGTTAATACCTTCTAGAATCCTTTCTTACCCATTGTTTGCTGCCTGAATTTCTACCTTCAATGTGTTTTTTCCAAAAGACTATGATTCCTATTTATGCAACTTTTACAAGGAAGAAAAATGCTTAGAAGTTTTTTATCTAACAGTTATCTAACACAACTCTTTGTACATAGAAAGCCAAAGAAATAAGTATTACTGAGTATCACTACATAGCAGAAAGAAAGAAGGAGCCCCTACCCTTCAAGATAGCATGGCTAGAACTGGAGAGTATTGTGCTAACTGAAATAAACTAGGCAATGAAAGAAAAATATCACATGATCTCACCTATAAGTGGAACCTAATCAACAAAACAAGCAAGCAAGCAAAATAGAACCAGAGACATGGAAATGAAGAACAATCTGACAGTGACCAGAGGAGAGGGGAGTGGGGGATAATGGGGGCAGGGAGGGAAAGAAGGGGAAGGGTTAAGTCAAGGTACATGTATAAAGGACCCATGAAAAAAGACAATGGAGGGGGATTGAATATGGGAAGTGGAGGTGGATAGGGCAAAGGACAGTAATGGGGGAAAATGGGGACAACTGTAACTGAACAATAAAAATTTTTAAAAACAAAACTGAATAAACAAATTTGTAAGAGTGCATTTTTATAACTTTATGAATATGTCACATAATGATGATCCCATGGAGGGTATCTTACAATTCACAAAGAGGCTCCAGAGAACTAAGAAACAGAATTTGAGGAAGAAGTAGGACATACCATCAATTAGTAAAAAGGTGAAGATCAAAAAGATGTGAGGGGCTTAAATTTAAAATTTAAAATTTTTCCTAGTAACATAGTAAAATTTTGTATTGAAGTACAACTCTTGTAGGTGCTGCAGATCCCCAGGAAAAAAAGAGAAGGGATTTCAGGGTAGAATTCTCAAGCATAAGGAAATTTCCCATAGTACAGAAGGGAGAAGGCTATAACAAACCCAAAGCAGAAGCAACAGAACTGAATTCTGCTGACTACTGCCAGGGAGAAAAAAAAAAATTTCAATGACTAGTGGAGGTAATCTGGATGGATTGCAAAGGAACACAGAATTTGGAGCCAGAGGCTTCGGTGTAAAGGACTTATTCCTCTGATTAGCAGGTTGAAATAAGGATGGTGATGATAATAATAATAACAACAACAACAACAATCTTATTGGGTTACATGGGTTTGGGAAAGAGAAAGAAAAGAAAAGAAAAGAGAAAAGAAAAGAAAAGAAAAGAAAAGAAAAGAAAAGAAAAGAAAGAGAGAGAGGAAGGAAGGAAGGAAGGAAGGAAGGAAGGAAGGAAGGAAGGAAGGAAGGAAGGAAAGAGAAAGAAAAAGAAGAGAAAAGGAAAAAAACTCCAGGGACTGGAGATTTAGCATGGAACAGAATAGGCAGAATATTGGCTCTATAGGAGAATGTGGTCTAGTGGAGGAGGATTTTTTGGAGCATAAAAATAAAACAATAGCAATTGCTATTGTTACTGTAGGGAGTTAACTAGTTATTAAAAGGAAAGAGAGCAAAGAGAACTAGACATTGAGTTTAATAAAATGGGGAGCATAGGCCTCTTTGCTTGGTGAGGAAGCTGTAGCATTTACAGTCTCATTCACACACTCCATGGGGCTGCTCCCAAGGAGACTTAATCCTAAGAGCATAGAAAATCTTCGCAGGGGCACTGTCCTCCCTCGAGTACCAGAATGTTAGGGGTATGGAGAGAAGTGCTTGACCATAGAGACCTGTCAGTCTAACTAGGGAGTGGACCTATCGAAAAGCCCAAGAAAGCTTGAAAAGTTGAGTGGCTATTTTGGAAAAAAAGTACCTGGTCCTCCACAAACCCAAGCTAGTATCTCAGGGAACAAAGAATCTCTCTCTCTCTCTCTCTCTCTCTCTCTCTCTCTCTCTCTCTCTCAGTGACAAGCACTCATCCCATTTGTTCACAAACTTTGTTCAGGAGTACGTGACCATGTGAATCTAGTAGCTACTGGAGCCCACAGCAGATGGGCTCCAAAGAACTAATCTTTAATATGAAGCAGAAGCTCTGGACACTGACCTTTGTTCTGGCCTTGTTGAAGACATGGTTGGACATTTTCCATGATGAGACAGAGGAATGTGGGATATTGGAAACCCAGGGGAAGATTTCCACCTGAATAAATCATCTGGCTTCATCACAATCTCCCATGCATGGGGTCCTTGGAATGCTTTTCTTATTAACCTGTGGAAGAGCCTGATTTCCACCAACAACACTGTGAGGAAGGTAAAGACAATGTGCAAACCTACCACTTTTCTCTATTCCTTTTGCATCAGCCCACTGCGCAGGACTTACCTCTCAGAGTCTTACAGAGGCCCTTCAGCACGAGGGCTGATTTATCCCTCTTCCTATTGTTACCAAACAAAAAATGGGGTGTGTCTGCCTACCACCACAATAGCCAAACTCATGAGGCAGATGCTGGTGTAAAATGAAAGACATTTTATTAAGGCACTGCATGATCTGGGAGAATGGGGGACTCCCCACCTCAAAGCCCATATCGTCAGCGAAACCATGGAAAAGCCAGTTCCCAGAGTTACCGCTCCAATTTAAAACACAGTCCTTTGAAGCCCACAGGCAGCTTCTAAGTGATTATCTGTAGCTTAGCTTGTCCCCATGCGTTGTCCATTTCAGGCTCCCTCCTGGTGCCTGTGTGTAGAGTCTGTGTGGCCATGGGCCATGAGGATGCAAGGGCCAGAAGGTCCTGTGCTCCCAGGAGAGAGTGCATGAATGCACCAGGGAATGCATTACCAGTTCGGCAAGAGAGAGAGAGAAAAAGAGAGAGACTCACTCCTGGAGGCCGTAGGCCACATAGCTACTAAGGCCACTAGCCCATGGAGAGAACAGGTGAACACATCATGCAAGTGCAGGTCATGAGCAAGCCAGCCACAAGCAAGAGAGCCTTCTTGCTCCCATGGGTTTATATTAACTTGGGTGTGGGATGAACCGGTTCTTTCTCAAAATGACCAATCAACTTCCCAAACTTTCACATGCTATGGGTGGGCCTATCTCCCCTCCAAACTCTTTTTCCCCTAGGCTAGACTGATATGTCTCTTTGGTCAACACCTTCCCCTGCCAACATTTTGACTTCTATGGTACATTGTCTGACTTCCCCTGGTCCCACCCCCAATCTGGTACCAGAAGCAGTGAGGAGAATTTTTCCCTTATCCAATTATCTTGCAAGAATTTCACACACTCAGTGTAAGATTTCCATCCCTGCTGCCATCTTGGCAGATCAGGGAGACTCCCCTGGTGCTTAACTCTGTGCCCCCACCACCATAGTCCCCACATGCAGCAAGTTGCCTGCACTCAGGCCCCACCAATAGAGAGTGACCCAACCAAAAGAACCCTGGAAACCTTCACACAGCCTCTCAGGCAGCAAGGATGGTGACCTCAGAGGGTGGGGCAAGACATATGCAGCCAGAGGCAGGGTGTCCAAACCAGGGCCTGAGTGACTACTAGGCATGTGCTACCCAGGCAATGAGGCCTCATTCCCCACCCCCTGGTGCTGTGCTGTGAAACTCAGTGGCCTCATCTTGACCCCTGGCAAAAGTCATTCTTTGAGGGCTATACACCCTCAGTACTTGAACCTCCAATCTCTGCCTACAGGTAACGCTATCACATGATAGGTACCCCTAATTACAACAGCAAAATTGCTATTAGTGCCTCCCTTTTACTGAGGAGGACACTGGTTCAGAATGTTTGTTATACCTAGGGTTGGTCCACTAATATGGCAGAGTTGGGATGCTAACCTTGGTCTTTCCCATTCAGAAATGCCTGGTTACTAGAAGTGCTATTGATAGGAGGGGCAGACTGAGGGGTGGGTCATTAGCCATCAGTGATTTAGCTCTAACTAATGAATATTATTCCCTCCTTTTCTCTTTACCTCTTTTCCTATTCAAAGCTCTCTTTATTGAAAGCCAATGGCAAGTTTGGTTTTAATATGGTTAAAGCAATTTAAAAAAGAACAATCAGAAAGTAACAACTAGAGAGAGATTCATCCCCCCAAAAAAGATTTCATTAGAACTAAATCCCAAATTTAGGCTGACCTGATGCTATTGGTTCAATCCCAGGGCATTTGCCTGGAGAATAACCCAAATTCCTCTCTATTCCCCACTCTCCACCAAGACTACAAGTACTGAAGATGAGGTGTCACAGAACCCAACCTCTCTCACTTTTGCCTGGGCTCTGAAACTCTTTGCCTTCTCGTCATCCATCAAGAAAAGACAAACAGCCATTTTTGAAGAGGTACATTGTAGGAGACAGTTCTGCATGGCGTGGGCCTAACTCCCACTCAGAGATGCACAGGACCCACGCCCACAGATAGGTTCTCCCATGGGAAATCAGGTTTGCAATGTGCCTAGGCCACTTTGCATGTTTTTGCCACAAAACTCCTTTACCCTGATTTGCAGCAAACATTTACTGCAAAATAACTTCCTAAAATCCATGCTAACCTTCCAAGGACAGAGTAACCAGTTCGACCACTTTTGCCTTTTCATTTGTAAATATCCCTTTTTAGTGATGAGATTACTGGCATCCTCTTCTTTGTTTTCTGTATAAGGCTACCCCCTAAAGTGAACTTGTGCATAGTTAATGAGAACCTTCATGTAATGTACCCAGTAAGACAATAAAAGCTTGTCAAAGCAGGGGCTGAGGCTTTTGCTCCTCTTGAGAGAGAAGCCGGCCCGCCCTTTTCTTTCACAGGATTCGGTAGTCCATGTGAATTTCTTTTGGTTCAGCTACAATGCCATGGGTCCGCGACAGTACATACTTCAAGACTGTAGAGGAAACTCCTTGGAGAGTCTCCAGAACTGGAAATAAGCTGCCCTGAGATTTCTAGCACCTTCTCACATCTTAAAATGGTATCAAAACTAGTGTGTGATTTTTTTAAGTGTCAGAAAACATAAGTACTTCATGAGTTCTTTCAAGTGCAATCTCTCTGGGTGTCTATTGACACCAAGCACCAAGTTTTCACTTTCCTTATCTCTAGCCCCTCCAGCTTTAAATCCTCCCCTGGAAGCCCTGGCTGGGTAGCTCGGTTGGTTGGAGCATTGTCCTGTTCACAAAAGTTTGCAGATTCCATCCCTGGTCAGGGCACATACCTAGGCTGCAGGTTTGTTCCCCGGTCAGGGGACATATGGGAAGCAACTGATCAATGTCTGTCTTGTCTGTCTGTCTCTCTCTCAAATCAATACACATATCTTTGGGTGAGGATTAAAAAAAAAAAAACTTTCCCCTAGGAGATAAATGTATCCCTCTAACACACTCTTTTTCAATTTCCATCTACAGGTCCTTCTTGGAAAGCCAAGATCAATCATCAATTGGATAGTATTGATTTTGTAAATGCTTTCTTTAGTATTTTTGGCATCATTTTATTTATTTATCTGTATCTTTATTGTACCTTTTTTATTGATGTTCAGATACAGTTGTCTCCATTTTCCCACCAGCACTTTCCCCCAACCTATGCAGGCCACCTCTCACCCTCAATCCCACAGCCCCCTGGCTCCATCCATGGATCCCCCATTAATGTTCATTTCATCCCTTTCCCTTCTTTCCTTCATTATTTCTCTCTCCCCTCCCCTCTGGTTACTGTCACTTTGTTGTTGATTTCAAAGTTTCTGGATGAATTTTGCTTGCCAGTTTGTTTTGTTAGTTAGGTTCCACTTACAGGTGAGCTCAGATGGTATTTGTATTTCATTGCTGGCTTACTTCACTTAGCATAATACTTTCCAGTTCCATCCATGTTATCATGAAGGGTAGGAGCTCTTCCTTTCTTTCTGCTATGTAGTATTCCATTGTGTAAATGTACCATTGTTCATTGACCCACTCATTTACTGATGGGCACCTAGGCTGCTTCCAGCACTTGGCTATTGTAAATTGTGCTACTATGAACAATGGGGTGCATAGGTTCTTTTAAATTAGTGTTTCAGGATTCTTGGGATGTAAAACCGGCAGTGGAATCCTGGGCCAAAAGGCAATTTCATTTTTAATTTCCTCAGGAAATTCCATACTGCTTTCCACAGAGGCTGCACCAGTTTGCATTCCCACCAACAGTGCACTAGGTCTCCCTTTTCTCCGCAGCCCTGCCAGTACTTACTGTTTGTTGATTTGTTTATGTTGGCCATTCTGACTGGTGTGAAGTAGTATCTCATTATGGTTTTAATTGCATCTCTCTGATAGCTAGTGATGCTGAGCATACTTTCATATGTCTCAGGGCCCTCTCTACGTCCTCCTTGGAAAAGTGTGTGTTCACATCCTTGTCCACTTTTTAATTGGATTGTGTGTCTTCCCAGTGTGGAGTTGTGTGAGTTCTTTATATATTTTGGAGATCAAACCCCTGTCCGAGATATCACTAGCAAATATGTTTTCCCATACAGTTGGTTCCCTTTTCAATTTGCTAATGTTTTCTTTTGCCATGCAGAAGCTTTTTATTTTGATGAAATCCCATTTGTTTATTCTTTCCTTTATGTCCCTTGCTCTAGGGGACATATCGGTGAAAATATTGCTGCATTGGAATATCTGAGATTTTCTTGCCTATCTTCTCCTCTAGGACTTTTATGGTATCATGACTTATATTTAAGTCTTTTATCTATCTTGAGTTTATTTTTGTATATGGTGTAAGTTGGTGATCAAGTTTAACTTTTTTGCATGTAGCTGTCCAGTTCTCCCAACACCACTTGTTGAAGAGGCTATTTTTACTCCATTTGATGTTGCTGCCCCCATTTGTCAAGTATTAATTGACCATAGAGACTTGGGTTTATTTCTGGGCTCTCTATTCTATTCCATTGATTGATGTGTCTGTTTTTATACCAGTAGCAGACTATTTTGATTACTGTGGCCTGGTAATATAGTTTGATGTCAAGTATGGTAATCCCTCCTACTTTGTTCATCTTTCTCAAAATTGCTGCAGCTATTTGGGATCATTTATGGTTCTATAGATATTTTTGAAGTGTTTGTTCTATATGTGTGAAATATGTCACTGGTATTTTAATAGAGATTTCATTTAATCCATAAATTGCTTTAGGTACTATAGACATTGTGATGGTGTTAATTCTTCCAATCCATAAACATGGTATATGCTTCCATTTACTTGTGTCTTCCTTAATTCCTTTCTCCACTGTTGTGTACTTTTCTCAGTACAGGTCTTTTACCTCCCTAGTTAAGTTTATTCCAAAGTATTTTATTTTTTCTTGTTGCTATAGCAAATGGGAATTTTTCCTGAATTCTGTTTCTGATAGTTCATTGGTAGTGTCCAAAAATGCCTTTGATTTCTGAATATTGATTTTGTATCCCACTATTTTGCCAAATTCATTTATTAGGTCAAGTAGTTTTTTGGCAGAGTCTATATGATTTTCTGTGAACCCTATCATGTTATCTGCAAACAATGACAGTTTTGCTTCCTCCTTTCCAATTTGAATGCCTTTTATTTCTTTTTCTTGTTTGATTTCTGTGGCTAGGAATTCCAATACTATGTTGAATACAAGTGGCAAAAGTGGACATCCTTGTCTTGTTCCTGATTTTAGTTGGAAAACTTTTAGTTTTTACCCATTGAGTATGATGTTGGCAGGAGGTCTCTCATATATGGCCTTTATTATGTTGAGGAATGCTCCCTCAATTCCCACTTTGCTGAGTGTTTTTATCATAAATGTATGCTGTACCTTATCAAATGCTTTTCCCCATCTATTGATATGATCATGTGATTTTTGTCTTTCCTTTTGTTTATGTGATGTATTATGTTTATTGGTCTGTGAATATTGTACCATTCTTGCATCCCTTGGATGAATCCCTCTTGATCATGGTGAATGATCTTTTTAATGTATTGCTGGATGTGGTTTGCCAATATTTTGTTGAGGATTTTAGTGTCTGTGTTCATCAGCAATGATAAGGCCTGTAGTTTTCTTTCTTTGTTGTGTCTTTATCTGGTTTTAGGATTAGGATGATGCTGGCTTCATAGAAAGTTTGGGAGTCTTCCGTCTTCTTGGATTTTTGGAAAAGTCTGTGAAGGATAGGTATTAGCTCTTCCTTAAATGTTTTGTGAAATTCTCCTGTGAAACCATCCGGGCCAGTGTTTTTGTGTGCTGGGAGTTTTTTATTACTCTTTTGATTTCGCCAGCTGTAACTGGTTTACCCAGGCTTTCTGCTTCTCCTTGATTCAGTTTTGGAAGATTATATTTTTCTAGAAACTTGTCCATTTCACCTAGGTTTTCAAATTTCTTGGCATACAGTTCTTCATAGGAATTTCTTACAATCCTTTGTATTTCTGTGGTGTCAGTTGTAATCTCTCCTCTTTCATTTCTGATTGTGTTTATTTGGGTCCTCTCTCTTTTTTTCTTGATGAGCCTGCTTAAAGGCTTGTCAATTTTGTTTATCTTTTCAAAGAACCAGCTCCTGGATTCATTGATTCTTAGAATTGTGCTTTTAGTCTCTATGACATTTAATTCTGCTCTGATCTTGGTTATTTCCTTCCTTCTACTTGCTCTGGGGTATCTTTGTTGTTCCTACAGTACTTGTAGATATAGGGTTAAGTTGTTTATTTAAAATGTTTCTATGGGCTGGGATAGGAGTAAAAGACAGAAAAGTGTACATGAACAATTAAATTAAAAAAAAATTAAAAAATAAAAATAAAATGTTTCTATGTTTTTTAGGTAGACCTGTATCACTATGAACTTCCCTCTCAGGATTGCCTTCTCTGTGTCCATAAGTTTTGGGTTGTTGTGAGTTCATTTTCATTTGTTTCCAGGAACATTTGATTTCTTCCTTGATCTTATTCTTGACCCATTGATTGTTTCATTGCCTGATATTCAATCTCCATGAGTTTGAGTGTTTTTGAGTTTTTCTCTTGGGGTTGGTTCCTAGTTTCAGGCTCTCATGGTCTGAGAAGATGCTTGATATAATTTCAATTTTCTTGAATTCATTGAGGCTTGTTTTATGTTCTCTCATACGGTCTATCTTTGAAAATGTTCCATGTACATTTGAAAAGAATGTGTATTTTTCTTCTTTGGGAAGAAATGTTCTATATATATCAGTTAAGTCCATTTAATCTAGGGCATTGTCCAATGCTGCAATATCCTTGTTGATATTTTGTTTGGAAGATCTATCCATTTTTGACAGTGGGGTGTTAAAAGTCCCCTAGTATAAGTGTGTTCCTGTCTATATCTTTCTTGAAGTCCTCCAAAACTATCTTTATGTATTTGGGTACTGCTATGTTGGATGCATACATGTTTATAATGTTTATGTCTTCTTGATGGATTCTTCCCTTGAGTATTATGAAGCGACCTTCTGGGTCTCTTTTTATAGGCTTTGTTTTGAAGTCCATTTTGTCAGACATAAGTATCGCTACCCCGGCTTTTTTTCCTGTCCATTCGTATGCAGTATTTTTTTTCTAGTCCTTCACTTTCAGTCTGTGTAGGTCTTTTGTTCTGAGGTGGGTCTCTTGTAGGCAGCACATGTGTGGGTCATGTTTTCTTATCTATTCAGCTACCCTTTTGTTTGGAGCATTTAATCTGTTTACATTTAAGGTTATTATTAATAAGTAGTTCTTCAATGCCATTTTACTTCATTTGTACCTGTGTTCCTCTTTGTCGCTATTTTTCTTCATCTTCTTAAAGCAATCCCTTTAGCATATCTTGCAATGCTGATTTGGTGGAGGTGTGTTCTTTCAGCCTTCTGTTGTCCTGGAAGCTCCTTATTTGGCCTTCCATTTTAATTGAGAGCCTTGCTGGATAGATTAGTCTTTGCTGCAGGCCTCTGTTTTTCAATACTTGGAATATTTCTTGCCATTCTGTTCTGGTTTGTAACATTTCCATTGAGAAATCAGCTGCTAGTCTCATCAAGGCTCCCTTGTATATTTCTTCCTGTTTCTTCCTTGCCACCCTTAAGATTCTCTCTTTGACTTTAAATTCTGTCATTTTAATTTTGATGTGTCTTGCAGTGGTCCTCTTTGGGTTCCTCCTGATTGGAACCCTCTCTGCTTCCTTGGCTAGACATCTTCTTTCCTCAAATTAGGGAAGTTTTCCATCATTAGTTTTTCAAACAGGTGTTCTATCCCTTGCTCCTCTTCTCTTTTGGTATGCTATTATACAGACATTATTTCGTTTCATGTTGTCTTGCATTTTGCTTAACCCCTCTTCACCTTTTTTCCATCTTTTTTCTTTTTCTTCTTCTTTTTGTGAGTTTTTTTCTCTTTGTCCTTCAGCTTTTTGATTCAACCCTCTGCTTCATCAAGCCTGCTTTTGATTGCTTCTACTGTATTCTTTAATTCAGAAATTGTTGTCTTCATGTCTTTATTGACCTTGTTGATTATTTCTATGTCCTTTTTTGTACTGATATAGTTTGCAGTAAATTCCTTGTAATTTCCCTGTAGTTTTTGATAGTTCACACTGAATTCACTGAGCTTCTTATAACCATTGTTTTGACCTCAATATCTGATAGTTGATGTACCTCTATTTCATTTAATATTCTTTGTGAAGATTTCTTCTTTCCTTTATATTGGGGGTTGTTTCTTTGTCTTCTCATTGTTTATGGGACTCTTCTTGTTTGCTTCTGTTTCTTAAATTAATCTGTTTTGACTTTCTGACTTTGTGTTGTGAACTATGGTGGGAGGCCTGTGAGATACAGTGTTGCAGTCCCCTTGATCACCTGAATGTGATGTCCTTGGGATGTGTTTTATGCCTTTTATGCTGGTTTTTCTAATGTAATTGGATTTTGATTGTTGTTGGGTCATTCTTTCCTGGGTCCTTCCCTGTCACTGGTTGACTGAGTCACTTGGCCCACCATGTCTTGTGTGCTATTGTGTGGGCACTAACTGAACAAAACCACAGAACCCAAGAAACAAACTCACACCCACAAATATATAGCTCCCCCCAACAATCCCACTATCCATAGCAATTGAACCAGTATTAATAAGGGTGTAAGAAGATTAAGACTATTATAAGAAAAGAGAGTGGATATGAGATGACCTACTGAAAGAGAAATGATTTTGAAATAATAGAGGGAGGAGCACTAATAAGAGTTAAGAGTTGGAACAATGGAAGGAGAGAAGGCAAAGTTTACCTCATGAATGAAGAAAGTGAATGAAGAGTGTGGAATGGAGTTTGAGAAGGGAAGCATATAATATTAGGTTTAAACAGAAATTAAAATAGTATAAAATAAAATAAAGTGAGAGAGAAAGAAAGAAAAAGGAAGGAAAAATATTAAATAATTAATTAAAATATAGGATCCAAATTGGAGAGAAAGATCCACTGGAGTATGATCAACAACAAACTAGCTAAAATTAATATAGGTGGTGTGGGAATAAAAGGGAAAAAAGAAACAAAGTCTAAGAATGTTTAGAGGAATGGGAAGTGATGTTTAGAGGAAGGGGAGAGGCAATACTAAGAGTGAGGGACAAAAACTAGACTAAGTGAAGGAAAAACTAAAATTTGGGATGTAAAGAAAAAGAAAAAAAGGCAAATAAAGAAAAATAAAAGGGCAGGATGAAAGAGAAATAAAAAAAGACAAAAAAGAAAAAACAGGCTAAAAAGGCATAATTAAAATCTGAGTCAAAAAAAAGAATAGGTGACAGTCCAATAAAATTTGTTATTTGAAATATAGAATTAGTGAAGGTCTAGAGATAACCTTGAAAAAACAATGCAACAACAGCTACCCTACCCACAACCAACTAGCAAAGTTTGTTACAGGTGTAGAGAGAACATGAGTATTTTAATAGCTAGACAAAAGGATGTGAAATGATCTTTGACAGGAGAATTGGTTTTGAGTGTCTGGACAGGGGAGAAATAGTTAGAGTGTGGAATGGAAACAAGTTGTAGCTAGAGAGAACACCAAATTTGAAATGAGAATGTTGCAAGGAAAAGGAAGGTAAGATGGGCTAGGAGAAGGGAGATGCAAAATATGTGGGTTGAAATACACTATAGTATAAAATCTTATTCTATACAATTTTTGCTGGACAAGAAATGAATGTTATAAAGCTATGCAGGAAAGAAAATATCTCAAATCATGAAGGAGACCAGAGTGACTTTCGTATCAGTAGCCTCTTCTATTTACCACTGTTGTTTTCTTTTTCTTTCTGGATCTGCCTCAGGTGATGTCAGATGTTGACACCATCTGACCTTAGGCAGCCTGTTAGATACTTCCAGTGATCTTCTGTCACTGGCTGTCTCTTTCAATTGTTAATATGGTCCCTCTGCACTCAGCAGTCAGGTTTAAGCACCACAGGGTCAGGCTGAATCCCTCCTGTGGTGGGGGTATTTTTTCCCCTCAGGTAGCTGCTGCTTAGAGGGGAGTGTTTTGCCTGAGCAGGATGATTGCTGTATATGGGGGTTGGCTCAGCACTGGATCTCAGTGGCTACTTTCTCAGTTCTCTCCCCAAAGTCTCTGTCCCCAGTCTCTCCTCAAGTCTCTCTAGTCTGCTCTACCCCTTCTTTGCCAGTGATCTACAGTCTCTGGCTGTCTCCTTTAGTTGTTTATCTTGTCACTAGAACTCAGCAGTCAGGTTTAAGCACCAAAGGGCCAGGGCAGAGACCCATCTTGGGTTGGGTCTATTGCTTCCCTCAGGCTACTGACTCTCAGAGGGGAGAGGTCTGCCTGAGCATAAAGGCTGCTGCAGTCTGAGGGATGACTCAGCACTGGGATCCTAGTGGCTACTCTCTCAGTTCTCTCCCCAAAGCCTCTGTACCCAGTCTCTCCTCAAACATCTCTAATCCATGCTTCCCCTGCCTTTGCGTGAGCCCTGGGTAAGTGGCTGCAAAAGAAAATTTGTGTGTTGGCCCTTTAAATGGCCCTTGCATCTCTAAGCACCTTTCTCTGGCAGAGAGCCCTACTGCTTTTCCCACTGTTGTTATCTGTGTACTTTTTGGTCTCTGGTGTTCTAGGCTGGGAATCCTAGCTTAGGGTTTAGACCCCAATCTTCTTTGGGGAATCCAATGGACTGCTTAATTATCCTGCTGGTACCACCACCCGTGGGTGCCCAGCCAGCCCTCTCAAGTCTCCACTGCACTCCTTACCAAATTAGTAGTGCTAAAGCTGATTCTTTATGTCCAAAGTTATATGCTTCTCTTTGTCCATTTACTTTGCCATCTTCCCTCTCTTTTGTATATTTAAATATTTTTTCTTTTTTCTAATTTTCTTAATTAATTTTTTAATACATGATTTATGTACTTTCTAAAACTTGCAAAACAACAAAAAAAATATGGCTAAATATGTCTCCCTTCTATCTCTATGCCAGTCTGTTACAGATTCAGAAATTTTCTGTGTATATTCAAGCCCTCTTTTCTTTCTTTCACACAAATGGTAACATAATAAATACTGTTTTCACCTAATGTGTCTATGAGATGGGTCCACATCTATTAGGTAGATGTGTCTAAAGTCTTTTGTGACTGGAGAGTGTTGCATTTTATGGATTGACTAATGGGGGTTTGAAGTCAGTGACTCTTCCCAAATCACAACTTCAGTAGATTTATGGGTAAAACTTTAAGGGCAAAAATGCTTGATTAGAAACCATGTAATCAAACAATTGATTACAAGAAGCTCAAGGAGACAGCTCTGGTAAAAGAATATGGTCTTCTTGCATTTTACATGGAACTTCATTGGGCTAAGAGTCAGAGTCCCCTCTCTCTGCTATTCTTACCTCCTTAGTTTTGATGCCTATAAGCACTTATGCCCTAGAGAAAGGGAGGCAAACTATCCAAGTGGGGCATGCCTCACTGAAGGAGAGATTGTCTCAATCTTTACTTTTATCAAGGTGATAATACTTTCAGTTATGAATTTCCTTTATGCTACTGGCCAATATATTGTTCCCTGTGTAGAGGCTGAGACAGGCAAGGGTTGGGGGAAAGTGGAATTAAATGAAGGTGTGGGGGGGTGGGCTCACAGGTAGTAAAGTTTCCAGCCCTAGGGTGAAGAGGGATCAGAAAGTGGGGATGTGTGGACATCAAGTTCAAGCAGATTCCAGATAGGTAGCTAGAGGGCAACACAGGTACTGGCACACTCTTACTCTAAGGTAACCCATTCTATTTACCTTGTCTACTCTGAAACTGCCCTACTTCTCCTTATCTCCTAGATCAGGGAACCTCCTCCTTGGAGTGGTGTTTTCCAGGACTAAAAGACATTTCTCTAGCTCCTGTTTAATCAAATGCTCTGGTTTTCTAATGTTTGAGATGCCTGAATGTTACCCTAAAGACAGGAGAGACCAGGCTGCATGCTTCCCACTCCAGCCCAGATCAGAGTGGGGCCATGTTATTGATCCCCATCCAGTAAAATGTACCCAGAAAATCTTTGTCATATTGTTTATGTTTACTTTAAGATAAGTCAGCATAAGAAGTGTGGTATATATGTATGTGTTGGTTTTGATTTATCTCCTAGAGATGGTTATGACGGTCTTTAATCTAATGGTCATCTACTTGATCCACAAGCAGCATTTAAGGCAGTTGCTCACAATTTCCCTCTTAGAACACTTTCAGGACAACACAATATCTGCAGTGTCCTGCTGCCTTCTGGGCCACTCTTTCTCAGCTTCCTTTGCTGTTTCCTCCTCATTTCCATGTCTTTTAAGTGTCTAAGTGACCCAAGGATCAATTCGTGAACCTTACCTCCTTTATAGCTCTTCTCAGTATATTGTCTCACAACTTAAATACAATCTCTGTAGTGATGACTCCCCAGTATATCTATTCAGGCAGGACCTCTCCTTTGAATTTGAAACTCTTCTAATCCTAATTTCGCATTTGGCAGCTTCAATATCTCACTAGCTTTTCAAAACCTACATATTTTGTCCCTCAAAACCTGCTTTTTAAATTTTCTTTCTCATTTCAATAAATGGCCACTCTGCTCTAAAAGTTTGGCTTTGGGGGAAAAAAAAAAAAAACACAAACAACGTGACCCTGGGGAGGCATCCTTGGCTCCTGTCTTCTACACTTCCCATCTTGCTCAGCCTAAAAATCAAAAGTGTGTATGTAACTGAATTTAGTCCTGTGTCCAGGCTTGATAGTGAAGTAATGGGGCAAAGGGAGCTTATATTCCACAAACCTATAAATTTTGGAGGCGACAAATGTTTTTCAGGAGTCTTACAATTGAAAGACCAGATTTTCTTAGGTCAGTCACAGTAGCTTTATTTTCTCTCAATGTATTTCTTCAGCAACCATTACTGAGTAGCTAACTCTTTGCTAGACCCTCTTCTAGGTGCCAAGGATACAATTGTGAAAAAACTTCTTTTAAAGCCCCTACCCTTGTGGAATGTACATTCTTTTATTTTTTAATATATTTTATTGATTATGCTATTACAGTTGTCCCACTTACCCCATTCATTCTCTTCCACCCTGCACACCCCCTCCCACCCACATTCCCCTGCCTTAGTTCATTTCCATGTGTCATAAGTTCTTTAGCTTCTACGTTTCCCACACTATTCTTGCCCTCCCCCTGTCTATTTTCTACCCACTGTCTATGCTACTTATTCTTTGTACCATTTCCCCCTCTCTGCTCCTCCTACTCCCCTGTTGCTGACGTTCCACATGATCTCCATTTCTGTGTTTCTGTTCCTGCTCTAGTTTTTTACTTAGTTTGCTTTTGTTTTAGGTGCGGTTGTTAATATCTGTGAGTTTGCTATCTTTTCACTGTCCTATTTTTTTATCTTCTTTTTCTTAGATAAGTCCCTTTAACATTTCATATAATAAGGGCTTGGTGATGATGAACTCCTTTAACTTGACGTTATCTGAGAAGCACTTTATCTTCCCTTCCATTCTAAATGACAGCTTCACTGTATAGAGCAATCTTGGATGTAGGTCCTTGACTTCCATGACTTGGAATACTTCTTTCCAGCCCCTTCTTGCCTGTAAGGTCTCTTCTGAGAAATCAGTTGACAGTCTGATGGGAACCCCTTTGTAGGTGACTGTGCCCTTTTCCTTGCTGCTTCTAGAATTCTCTCCTTCATTTTAATCTTGGCTAATGTAATTATGATGTGCCTTGGATCCAACTTCTTTGGGACTCTCTGAGCTTCCTGGGCTTCCTGGTAGTCTATTTCCTTTGCCAGACTGGGGAAGTTCTCCTTTATTATTTGTTCAGATAAGTTTTCCACTTGTTGCTCTTCCTCTTCCTCTTCTAGTACCCCTATAATTCAGATGTTGGGATGTTTAAAGATGTCCTGGAGGTTCCTAAGCCTCTCCTCATTGTTTTAGATTCTTGTTTCTTCCTTCTTTTCTGTTTGGTTGTTTCTTTCTTCCTTCTGATCCACTCCATTGATTTGAGTCCCAGTTTTCCTCCCATCACTGTTGGTTCCCTGTGCATTTTCCTTCATTTCACTTATTGTAGCCTTCATTTGTTCATCTAATTTGCAACCAAAATCAACCAATTCTGTGAGCCTCCTGATCACCAGTGCTTTGAACTGTCCATCTGGTATGTTGGTTATCTCTTGGTCACTTAGATGAATTGGCTCTGGCTTTGATCTGTTCTCCTATTTGAGCCATTTTGGGTTTGTTTGTTTTGTTTTGTTTTGTTTTGTTTTTTTGGCCTGGTCACACCTGTTATATAGTGAGGGGCAGAGCCTTAGGTGTTCACCAGGTCAAGGCAGCCCAGTCACTGGGTTGTAATGCTGTATGTGAGGGCAGGGTCTGAGAGGGAATAATGGTGCTTGCTCCACTCTCTCTCATATTTCAGTCCATTCCACTGCTTTCCACATGCAAATTGGGCCCTTCTGGTGCTGATTTCTATGTGGGTGGGCTTGTGTACGTTCTAGGACCCTGTGAGTCTCTCCAATGAACTCTCCTGTGAAGCTTGTAGTCTCTCCCAGCACCTCAACCCCCGTAATTGTTTTCAACTGGTGTTCATAGGTTTTATTTCCTGGCTCTGGAGCCCTGGGTTGCGAGGTCTGTCTCGCTCTCCATTTTCACCTGGTTTATCTGCACATGAATGTGGGACTGCCTGGTCACCCAGCCACCTTGGGTGGCCTCACTGGTTCTGCCCATTGCCACCCTGTGCCTGGGATCCACTAGCCACCATCTGAATGCCTGGGGCTCCTGTGCACCTGGGCCTGCCAACCTCCACTTTCTCCTGCCGTGACTCTGCCCCTCTTACCGGTCTGGATGAATGGTTTTTGGACTTCTGTACAGTTTAATTTTCTGTTAGTTTTGTTGTTTTCTTGTTTCTAAATCTTTGTTGTCCTTAATTTTGGTTGTGCTAGGAGATGCAGTGTGTCCACCTACACCTCCATCTTGGCCAGAAGTCATAATGTACATTCTTATGGGTAAACAGATGGCAAACAAAATATCAACAGGTAAATTATATAGTATTAGATGGCTAAGTGCTGCAAAGAAAACTAAAGTAGAGAAGAAGGATAGAGAATTTGGGGAGGGAATGGGGTTTTGTGGTCACTGTTGGATAGGGTCCAGGGATGGTCTCACTGAGCAAGTGACATTTGAATAAAGACCTGAAGGACGTGAGGAGTGAATCAGTGGTGTTTGGGGAAGTGCATAATAGACACAGGGTGGGGAGGGTTAGTGGGGTTGCAGGGGTGGGGAAGGAAGAGTAAGAGCAACAAGAAGAAACTCAGCAGGAGTTGCAGTCTCTGTTCTTTTGAAGAGGTACAATAAGCAATGAGGAGGGTATCCCTGGAGTGGAGTGAATGAAGGCAGCAGTGTAACCAAACAAAACAGAGGTTCAGCTGCCTGCCCCAATGAAAGTCACACTCATGAGGCAGATTCCGGTGCAGAAGGAAAGAGGTTTTATTTAGGCACCATGCAACCTGGGAGAATGGTGGACTCCCGCCTTAAGGAGCATCTCCTCTTCCTGTTCAAGCCCATAGTTCTTATAGGGATAGAGTGAGGAGGGCCCTATCCACTCATATTTCTAGCTTTTGGAGGTGCTCAATGTAAGAACCTCCCCCTGCTACCATCTTGGCCATGAGGGACACTCCACTGGGCTCCTACTGACTGTAGGAGGTTAGATCAGAAGAGAGGCCAATCTGGCTCTGGCCAATGAAAAGACCTGCAAACAATGGTGATTCTAGAAGCAGTAAATATCCCTGGTACCCAGATTCTCCCTTCCGAATTCAATTGTGCTCACTGAAGGGAACCAGGGCTTTCTTAGACAATCGTTAATTCTATAGCTAGAGCAAGAAATGGATATTTTGTCATACTAGAAAGCATTGAAGCTTTCAAAGGTGACTGTCAAAAGACTTAGGTTAGAAACTAAGGCAAAGAGGCTCTCTGTTTTCAAAGATAAAATAATTTGAGTATCTGCAATGTATTGAAAAATATCAAGTATGTTAAAATCCATAGTTTATAATTATACCAGAAAAAATCCCTCATAGGTCACATAGGTTGCTAGGGAACCAATTGATTACTCTGAAAACTGGTTTAAAAAGGGGAGTAAATTAGCATTTGTCTTTTTTTCTATTTGAACTGGATCTCAAGATAGTTAAATTGCTGTTGAGGAAAAGTTCTTTTAGAAGCATTCCAACTAATAGATGTGGGAGGAATGGTAGAATTAAAATACCATGAATTTGCAATCCCTAATGATATAATAAATCTAAACAATGGTCACCAGTGGCTATTAAAAACCATCAGGGAAACACTTATGAGGAATTTTTTAATGAATGGGTCGAATTGGCAATGTCTGAACTCACTCATCAATAGTAACATCACAAAAGAGAAGAACTAGACATCGCATGTTCCTGATATGTTGCAATAGGAAGTTCATGACACCATCTATGAACTATCATTGTCCAATAATGGAATTTGTATTAATCAAGAGCTGCTAGTTTTCAGGAAATATAGGGCTTTGAGAAATACGTTATGATACCATAGGGATACAATCAGAGAAATGCAGAATGTGGAAACTCTACAAGACAAATTGCCCAGTTTCTTTAACAAATAAATTACCAGAAAAGAGGGCAGGGGCATGTGTGTAATTTAACAGATGCAGAACATATATTAACTAACTTCAATGTATAGACCATGATTGGATACTAATTTTTTTAAATTTATTTTTAGAAAGAGTAGAAGGGAGGGAAGAAAAGAGGGAGAGAAACATCGATATGAGAGAGAAACATCCATCAGTTGCCTCTCATCCACACCCCCATAGGGGGCCAAACCCACTACCTAAATATGTGCCCTTCCTGGGAATCAAACCAGTGACCCTTTGCTTTGTGGGATGATGCTCAACCAACTGAGCCACACCAGACTGGGAAGGATACTAATTTTTTTAATATTTTATTTTATTTTTAGAGAGAGGGGAAGGGAATGAGAAAGAGAGGGAGAGAAACATCGATTGGTTGCCTCTCATGTACTCCCAACGGGGGACCTGGTCCACAATTCAGGCACGTAGCATAGCCAGAAATGGAACTGGCAACCTTTTGGTTGACAAGATGAAGCTCAATCCACCGAGCTATAACAACCAGATGCTAATTTTTTAACTGTAAAATAATTATGAGAAAACTGGGAAGTTTGAACACTGATGAATATTTGACAATAATAAGGAATTTTTTAGGTACAATAATAATATTATGGTTATGGATTTTTTAAGAGTCCTTATCACTTAGTGATAAAATATTAAAATATGCATAGATGCAACGATATGAAATTTAGGACTTATTTTAAAATAATCTGGTGCAGTGGGGGTGGGGGAGAGAGAAGAGATGAAATGGGCTTTTCACATGTTGGTAATTATGGAAGGTTAGTGATGATCCACTACACTATTTTCTCTACTTTATGTTTGAAATGCTCCATAAATAAAGTTGGGGTGGGGAGAGAATAACATACATAGGAGTCATAAAGAAAGAATTTCTATGACAAATGAGAATAATAATCCCTATTTTTTAAATGCAGGGCCAATAAATAAGTTACCCTTTAGCACAGTTTCTCCTTTAGTAACCAATAACTTATAGTAGACCCTAAAGAATTCCAGGAAAGATATGCTTTGTCTCTTATGCAAAAGGACTTAAAAGTCAGCTCTCGTGTCCTAGAATGTGATTTGTTGAGGTGTGGGTAGACTTTTCAGGTACCTCAACAATGATCAGGGCCAGTGCTTGGCTGCAGACTGAAATCATGAGAGGGGCATAGAGTTCCTCTGCATCACATTCCTCCTGCCTCTCAGTTCTTTCTGTTTCTTTTATGCTGCTTTCCCACTCCCTGGAGTAAGGCTACTGAGAGAACTGCAGAGCTTGTATGGTTAGCACCCCTTGGACTTGTGCAGTACAACAGCCTTGAGCAGCCTGCACACCACATGCCATCTTTGAGTTTTGACTTCTTAGTCATAACCTGGGCTATTTATTCAATCTTTGCCAAGGTCAATGGGTAATAATGGTATAAATGATAATAGATTCTTCAATTGGTATTTTTCCAGGATTACTACTATGTTTTTCTTCTATGATAAAAATCTCCTATGTATTAGCCAGAATGAAGGGGAAAACAATTCCCAGATCTCAGTAATTTAACAAAATATAAGTTTTTTTCTGGTTTTCAGCACAGTCCAGTATGGGGGTGGGGGCAAAATAGGATCTTGTCTCAGAGCTCTTCAGACTCTATCTAGGTTCTCCAAGAAGTCCTTCACTGGGTCTGCTGCAAGAAAAGAAAGCATGAAAAGCTATCTTCATCTCAATGGCCTATGACAGGAGGTGACACATTCACCTTCACTCACATTCAATCAACAAGAACAAACTAAAAGCAGAGTGCCAAGGAAGGCAGGGGTGATGTTTAAGAATAGCCAGCTGGTGTTGCCGGTGGCGAAGTTCATCCTGCCCTCTCATTCCCTCTGCTCACACCTATACCCGTGTTCTTCTGTGCCATGCTGTGCTCTAAATAGACACCCATTCTGCTTTATCCGGCTGCTGGAACACATGCCACCTCTCTGATCAGGTGTCCATGTGGGTCACATGGGTTTTGACCTGTGCAGCACCTATGATTACACAGTATCACATGTGGAAAAAAACCTTGTGAAGACCGACATTCATATAGCTTTTCTTTCTGAGTGCTATGGAAGATAGTTCCACATTCTGGCTTGACTGTAAAACACCCCATAGATATAGGAGCTGGTGTCATAGGTGAAGATTATATAGGAAATACTGGTGTTGTACTGTTTAATTTTGACAAAAAAAAAGTTTGAAGTGAAAAAGAATGACCTAATTTCCCAGCTCATTTGTAAAGAGATATTTTTATGCAGAAATAGATGAAGTTCAAGTTTTAGATGACACTGAAAGGGGTTCAGGAGGTTTTGGTTGCACTGGAAACAATTATAATTTATGCCAAGAATGTTAAACAAGAAAATGTACTTTTTCTTTAAAATAAAAAGTTTTTGTTTAGTACTTTGTTGTTTTGCAAGTCACCTGTAAACTTAATAGCTTTAGCTTCTAAAAATATTTGGTTCTTTTGTGATCAAGGAAAAGGTATGCTGTTGGGATCATATAGAACTTTACTTTCTTGTGTTTTTCTACATTTGATTGTTGTATAAATCTGCATGGTAGCCTAATACAAATAATTCATTTCTTCAATCAAATGTACATCACTTATGAATCCCCCAGAAAGGTATTATTTAATTCACTAAATGCTACCCCTTCAACAACTTATTTTTTCTACTTAATAAGTTCTTTATACTGCATTACTTTGCTTCTTTTTTGTTTGTTTTTGCTTTAAATATATTTTATTTATTATGTTATTACAGTTGTCCCATTTTCCTCCTTCATTCCCCTCCACCCTGCATACCCCCTCACACCTGCATCCCCCCTCTTTATTTCATATCCGTGGGTCGTACATATAAATTCTTTGGGTTCTACATTTCCTATACTATTCTGAACCTCCCCTTGTCTATTTTCTACCTGCCATTTATGCTACTTATTCTCTGTACCTCTTCCCCCTCCCTCTCCCTCCCACTCCTCCACTGATAACCCTTGGTGTGATCTCCATTTCTGTGATTCAGTTCCTGTTCTAGTTGTTTGCTTAGTTCATTTTTTTTTTGCTGTTTTTCTTTTAGGTTTCGTTGTTAGTAACTATAAGTTTATTGTCATTTTGCTGTTCATATTTTTTATCTTCTTTTTCTTAGATAAGTCCCTTTAACATTTCATATAATAAGGGCTTGGAAATGATGAAATCCTTTCACTTGACCTTATATGGGAAGCACTTTATCTGCTCTTCCATTTTCAATGATAGCTTTGCTGGATAGAGTAATCTTGTATGTAGGTCCTTGACTTTCATGACTTGGGATACTTCTTTCCAGCCCCTTCTTGCTGGCAAGGTTTCTTTTGAGAAATCAGCTGATAGTCTTATGGGAACTCCTTTGTAGGTAACTATCTCCTTTTCTCTTGCTGCTTTCAAGATTCTTTACTTATCTTTAATCTTGGTTATTATAATCATGATGTGACTTGGTGTGTTCTTCCTTGGGTCCAGCTTTCAGGCTCAAACCCCAGAAAGAGCCAATAATATAGGTTAAATCCAAAGCTTATCAAGCTGGAAAATTCTTCTTGCTTACATGGTGGTGGTGGTGGTGGTGGTGGGTTAGTCTTTTGCTTATTCAGGCCTTCAACTGATTTGACAAAGCCTACCTACATTATGGAGGACAACCTGCTTTACTAAACCTATTTAAATGTTAATCTTATCCAAAAATACCCTCACAGAAATATCCAGAATGGTATTTGATCACATATCTAGGCACAAATTGATGCTATAAATTAACTATCACAGTATCCTGGACCCAAACAAAGGGTAGAATGTTAAGAACTACTGGTCTGAGAAATGTCCATCCTACCTCATTCTTCTAGTTAAGTTCCAGTGCTCATGCAGCTTCCATGTCCCTCCCTAGAATACATTACTTATTCAGGTGGCATGTAGAAAATCTGCCTCACAGCTCTTTTCTGGCAACTTACATCAATTCCACATTGATAGAATTGGGACAGAAATTCCCAATTTAATTTTAGTAGATGTTAAATAATGTTAAGGAAAGCATTACTTTTCTCCTGGAAAAAATGTTTGACAAAATCTCCAGAAATGTTGCTTAAATCAGAACACTAGATATTCCACACTGTATGTGTCAATGATAGTATAATTGGATAAGATATACATCCTTAATGTTTATATCTTATAGCCCTGCTTCTAGTCATTTGTCTTATATAAATCCTCCAGCAGAATAAAGTACCTTGAAATCGCAGATTATGCTTTATTCCCTCACCACTCTCTACAGTGTGGAAAATGCTATTTGCATAGGTAGGATTAACTGGTGGTGGTGTCACATTCTGTTTCATTTGATTCAACTAATATTAAATTTAATAATAATTATTAAATTTTAATGCCAGCTAACCCTGGTATTAGAAATAGCCCAGATTTATCTTTCAGGACTATCACCTCACTTTGACATCTCTACTTTGCTTTCTCAGAAAGAAAACTGAGGCAGAGTTGGGGCAAGAATCTTCTTGCTTTGTGTGTATTTCTTAGCATAGGGTAAAGTCCAGTGATTTAATGCAGGTATTCTCTCCCATATTCCTTAACCTAGTTTTCATCTAAAAGAATCCATAGGTTCTTTCTGGAAGAACAGGGCTCTTTCTGCCATTGTTCTGCAGTGGCCTCCTCAGGCTGTAGCACAGCCTGGATGAGACTGCCCTTCCTTGCCCTGGGAAAGGAAGTTTTATTTTGTAACTTCCTTTCTAAGGAAGGGACTTGGATGGGTCAACACTGCTATACTTAGTGTGAAATGAGATTGCCATCAGTTGTTGTTTCATGGCTTTCAGCAAAACCATTGAAATATTTGTAAAATAGCATTCCATGTAGGAGGGGCCATTGTGAACAATGCAGACACAAATCCAGTTTAAAAGATAGCAAATGTTGTTTCAATATAAAAATTTATCTTTTAGGAGTCTTGTGGGACAGAATTTATAAAGTCTACTGTGGTGCACAGTGATGTCCTGGGCCTTCATGTTAACTCACCACTCGCTCTCTGGTGCATGCAGAGCAACTCCCAGTCCTGCAAGCTCCATTCATGCTTTTAAGGAGAGTGGAATCAAAAGAAGAAGAGAGAGAGAGAAACATTGATGTGAGAGAAAAACATCAGTTGGTTGCCTCCTGTTTGTGCCTGGACTGGGAATGAATCTGCAACCTTTCAGTCATGGGACACTGCTGCAACCAGCTGAGCCTCACCAGCCAGAGCTTCAGCATGCTGATTCAGGGTATACAAGGTGCATCTATGAAGATGGAAAAAAAATCCAGTCAAGGACACCTAACTGAGTGCTTAGATAAAGGGCACACAGTGAAATCCCTACAGGCACATTTAGTTTGTTAAGTAGGATTGAACACATGATATAAGATGGACACTATGGAACTTCCAGCCAAGATGGAGGCATAGGTAGACACACTGTGCCTCCTCACACAACCAAAATAAGGACAACAATTTAGAAACAAAATAACAATGAGAACTCACAAAAATTGAACTGTATGGAAGCCTGACAACCAAGAAGTTAAAATAGACACATTCATCCAGGCCAGTAGGAGGGGTGGAGTCAGGCAGCCAGGTGGAGAGGGTTCATGGCAAAAAAAAAAGTGGTGGCACTGGCATGCAGGCAGCACCTGGCAGACCCCAGGTGCAGGATGACAATGGGCAGACCCAGCGAGGTGGTGATTGTGAAGCGGGGCACGGCATGCAAGGCAGCTGGCTGACTGGCCAGTCCCACATTTGTGTGCAGATAAACCAGGCAAAACTGGAGAGTAGGACAGACCACACAAACCAGGGTTTCAGCACAGGAAAATAAAAGCTCAAAACACCAGGTGAAAACACCTGTGGGGGTTGAGATGCTTGGACAGACTCCCAGTCTCACAGGAGAGTTCTTTGGAGAGACTTATAGAGTCCTACAATGTTCACAAGCCCACCCACCCAGGAATCAGCACCACAAAGGCCCAGTTTGCTTGGGGGAAGTGGTAGAAGGGACTGGATTCCAACAGAGAGTGAAGCAAGCGCCATTGTTCCCTCTCAAACCCCTCCCCCACATACAGCATCACAACATAGCAACTGGGTTGCCCCATTCCGGTGAACATCTAAGGCCAGCCCCTCACTACATAACAGGCACAACAAGAAAAAAAAATATGGCACAAACAGAAGAACAGATCAAAGTTTCAGAGTAAATACAACTAAGAGAGGAAGAGATAGCCAACCTATCAGATGCACAGTTCAAAGCACTAGTGATCAGGATGCTCACAGAATTGGTTGATTTTGGTCTCAACTTAGATGGAAAAAATGAAGGCTATGCTAAGTGAAATGAAGGAAAATGCACAGGGAACCAATAGTGATAAGAAGAAAACTGGGACTCAAATCAATGGAGTGGACCAGAAGGAAGAAAGAAACAACCAAATAGAAAAGAATGAAGAAACAAGAATCCAAAAAAAAAAAAAAAAATGAGGAGAGACTTAGGAACCTCCAGGACATCTTTAAACATCCAAACAAATTATAGGGGTACCAGAAGGGGAAGAGGAAGAGCAACAAGTAGAAAGCTTATTGGAACAAATAATAAAGGAGTACTTCCCTAATCTGGCAAAGAAAATAGACTACCAGGAAGCTCGGAGAGTCCCAAAGAAGTTGGACCCAAGGAGGAACACACCAAGGCACATCATAATTACATTACCCAAGATTAAAATGGAGAGAATTCTAGAAGCAGCAAGGGATAAAGGGACAGTCACCTACAAAGGAGTTCCCATCAGACTGTCAGCTGATTTCTCAAAAGACCTTGCAGGGAAGAAGGGCCTGGAAAGAAGTATTCCAAGTCATGAAAGGCAAGGACCTACATCCAAGATTGCTCTATCCAGCAAAGCTTTCTTTTAGAATGGAAGGGCAGATAAAGTGCTTCTCAGAGGTCAAGTGAAAGGAGTTCATCATTTCCAAGCCCTTATTATATGGAATGTTAAAGGGACTTATCTAAGAAAAAGAAGATAAAAAAACATGTACAGTAAAGTGACAGCAAATTCACAATTATTAACAACCACACCAAAAACAAAAACAAAAACAAACTAAGCAAACACGTAGAACAGGAACAGAACCACAGAAATGGAGATCACATGGAGGGTTAGCAACAGGGGAGTGAGAGGAGGAGAAGGGGAAAAGTTACGGAGAATAAGTAGCATACATGGTAGGTAGAAAATGGACAAGGGGAAGGTAAGAATAGTATGGGAAAGGTAGAAGCTAAAGAACTTATGACACATGGACATGAACTAAAGGAGGGGATGTGAGTGGGAGAGGGTGTGCAGAGTGGAGGAGAATGAAGGGAGGAAGTGGGACAATTGTAATAGCATAATTAATAAAATATATTTTTTTAATTTATCTTTTAGAACCCACCACATGACCTGCATGTTTGATTCTCATAGACTCATAAAACATTACCTAAGATGACAGGAAAATACCAGGGAAATCAGCACACTCCTCAAACTCTATGTGCACACAGATTACCTGGACATCATGTGAAAATGTGTATTCTGATTCAGTAGGTCTGGGTAGGGGCCCAAGAACCTGCATTGATGAATAGCAGTCACGGGGATGAACACCTCTTTGAGTGGCAAAGGTCTAAAGTCAAGTTGTTCAAACATTTCCATTGTGCAGCGTATATGTAAATTTGCCCAAGTTATGGAAAATATCATCTAAACAGATGATTGAGGCGGCAAAATTGTTCTCCTTAAAATGGAATTTCTTAATCAATACTTTGTTACAGAAATATATGTGAGAATAGAACATTATATACTATCCATTTTAAAAATGGTTCTCCAGATACTTCTCCAAGGAGGGCATACAGAGGATCCAGAGATGTATGAAAAGATGCTCAGTATTGATAGCCATCAGAAAGATGCAAATTAAAACCACAATGAGATACCACTTCACACCATTGAAAATGGCCATCATAAACAAATCAACAAACAACAAGTATTGGAGAGGTTTGGGAGAAAAAGGAACCCTAGTGCACTGTTGGTGGGACTGGTGCAACCACTATGGAAAAGAGTATGGAATTTCCTCAGAAAACTAAAAATGGTACAGCTTTTTGACCCAGCAATTCCACTTCTAGGATTATATCCTAAAAACCCTGAAACACCAATCCAGAAGAACCTAGGCACCCCAATGTTCATAGAAGCACAATTTATAACAGCCAAGTGCTAGAAGCAACCCAGGTGCCCATCAGTAAATGAATGGATCAAAAAACTATGGTATATGTACACAATGGAATTCTATGCAGAAGAAAGAAAGAAGGAGCTCCTATCCTTTGTGACAGCATGGATGAAACTGGAGAGCATTATGCTAAGTGAAATAAGCCAGGAAGTGAAAGACAAATACCATATGATCTCACCTTTAACTGGAACCTAATTAACAAAATTGATTAATTTTCTTCCAGCCAAGATGGAGGCATAGATGGACATGTGCCTCCTCTCACAAACAAGATTAAGGACAACAAAAATATAGCACAAAAAAAGAAAGAAAGAAAAGAAAACCCAACCATGACAGAGAGATTTCAATTGTGCGGGAGTCTGGCAACAATTCACCCAGACCAGCAACCAGAGGAGGCCCCATGACCAGAGGTGGCCCTGCAACTGGTAGAGGCCCTGTGACCAGGGGGCAGCCCTGCAGCTGGAGGAGGTCCTGTGACCAGAGGCGGCCCTGTGACCCAAGGTGGCCCTGGGACCGGGACCAGCGGTGGCTCTGCGACCAGGGGTGACCCAGCAACCAGAAGCGACTGAGCAACCAGGGCCAGCCAAAGGCCAGGGAAGGCTCTGCCACCAGGGGAGGCTCTGTGACTGGGGGCAGCCCTGAGACTGGGGACGACCCTGCGACAGGGGGAGGCCCTGAGAATGGAGATGGCCAAATGACCGGAGGCAGCTCTGGGACCGGGACCAGAGGTAGCTCTGCAACCAGCGGCCCTGCGGTTGGAGGAGGGGGCTTTCTGGAAGACCCAGAGCTCACACCCATGATCCTAGGTGAGACAAAAACAAACAAAAACAAAAACAAAACCTGGAATTGTGAAAAAAACAGAGTTGGACTCAAAAAGGGAGCATACCAATAGCTGAAATAGTGGAAGCTATGAACACCAGGATACCCGAAGGAGACTGCACCACTGAATCTCACAGGTATCCTACCACAGAAGTTCACACCATAAACCCAGGGAGCCAGAACAGATCAATATAAGAAGCTGAGGCTGACAAGAAGAGTCTAACAAACAATGGGAAGACAAAGAAACAATCCCCAAATGAAAGGAAAGGAAGAAACCCCAGAAAGAATGCTAAATGAAATGGAGGCAACTCAACTGTCAGATTTGGAGGTCAAAGCAATGGTTGTCAGGAAGCTCCATGAACTCTCAAAGAGCTACCAGAAACTACAGGAAAGCTACAATGAACTCACTGCAACCTACATCAACATGAAAAAGGAAATAGAAAGTATCAACAAGGGCGAAGAGGAAATGAAGAACACAATTTCTGAACTGAAGAACACAGTAGAAGGAATGAAAAGCACAATTGATGAAGCAGAAGATCGGATCAGCGAGTTGGAGGACAAATTAGGAAAAAACACCCAGAAAGAGCAAGAAAAGAAAAAGAGGCTCAAAAAGAATGAAAAGGCATTAAGAGAAATGCAATACAATATGAAACATAACACTATCCGTGTAATAGAGATATCAGAAGGAGAAGAAGAAGAGCAAGGGATAGAAACACTGTTTGAAAAAGTAATGATGGAAAACTTTCCTAATTTGATGAGAGAAAAAGTCACACAAGTCCAGGAAACACAGAGAGTCCCAATCAAGAGGAACCCAAAGAAGTTCACTTCAAGACACATCATAGTTAAAATGACAAAATTCCAAGACAAAGAGAGAATCTTAAAGGCAGCAAGGGAGAAACAGGAAGTAACATACAAGAGAGCCCTGATAAGGTTAGCAGCAGACTTCTCAATGCAAACGCTCCAAGCCAAAAGACAATGGCAAGAAATATTCCAAGTAATGAGAACCAAAGGCCTGCAACCAAGACTACTTTACCCAGCAAGGCTTTCAATCAAGATAGAAGGCCAAATAAGGAGGTTCCCAGACAAAAGAACTCTAAAAGAATACACCTCTACCAAACCAGACCTGCAAGAGATGCTAAAGGGAATGCTTTAAGGAAAGGAAGGAAAAGAGAGAGAGAGAGAGAGAGGAACATAGGTAAGAAAATGACAATGAATCCGTACCTATCAATAATGACCTTAAATGTAAATGGATTAAATGTTCCAATCAAAAGGCATATAATAGCTGAATGGATAGGAAAGCATGACCCACACATATGCTGCCTACAAGAGACCCACCTCAGGACAAAAGACCTACACAGACTCAAAGTGAAGGGCTGGAAACAAATTTTCCAAGCAAATGAACAGAAAAAAAAAAAAAAGCCAGGGTAGCAATACTCATATCAGACAAAATAGACTTTGAAAGAAGGGCCGTAAAGAGAGACCCAGAAGGTCACCTCATAATTCTCCAGGGAAGAATCCACCAAGAAGACATAAACATCATAAATATATATGCATCCAACATAGGAGCACCTAAATACATCAGGAAAATCTTACAGGTCTTCAAGAAAGATATTGACAGCAACACAATTATAGTAGGAGATTTTAACACCCCACTGTCAAAAATGGACAGATCTTCTAAACAAAATATCAACAAAGATATTGTGGCCATGAACAACACTCTAGATGAAATGGACTTAACTGATATATATAGAGAGAGACTTTTATCCCAAAGAAACTAAATACACATTTTTTTTGAAATGCACATGGAACATTTTCAAAGATAGATCATATGAGAGAACATAAAACAAGCCTCAACAAATTCAAGAAAATTGAAATTATACCAAGAACTTTCTCCGAACACAAGGGACTGAAACTAGAAACCAATCCCAAGGGAGGAAACCCAAAACACTCAAAATCATGGAGATTGAACAGCATGCTATTAAACAATGAATGGGTCAAGAATGAAATTAGGGAGGAAATCAAAAAGTTTCTGGAAACAAATGAAAATGAACTCACAACAACCCAAAACTTATGGAACACAGGAAAGGCAGTCCTCAGAGGGAAGTTCATACCAATACAGGCCTACCTAAAAAAGATAGAAACATTTCAAACAAACAACCTAACCCTACACCTACAAGAACTTGAGGAACAACAACAAAGACAGTCCAGAGCAAGTAGAAGGAAGGAAATAACCAAGATCAGAGCAGAATTAAATGACATAGAGACTAAAAGCACAATTCTAAGGATCAATGAATCCAGGAGCTGGTTCTTTGAAAAGATAAACAAAATGGACAAGCCTTTAAGCAGGCTCATTGAAAAAAAAGAGAGAGGACCCAAATAAACACAATCAGAAATGAAAGAGGAGAGATTACAACTGATACCACAGAAATACAAAGGATTGTAAGAAATTACTATGAAGAACTGTATGCCAAGAAATTTGAAAACCTAGGTGAAATGGACAAGTTTCTAGAAAAATATAATCTCCCAAAACTCAATGAAGAAGAAGCAGAAAGCTTGAACAGACCAACAACAGCAGATGAAATTGAAGCACTAATCAAAAAATTCCCAATGCAAAAAAGCCCTGGACCAGATGGTTTCACAGGAAAATTCTAAAAAGCATTTAAGGAAGAGCTAACCCCTATCCTTCACAATCTTTTCGAAAAAATCCAAAATGATGGAAGGCTCCCAAACTCTTTTAACGAAGTCAGCATCATCCTAATCCCAAAACCAGATAAAGACACAACAAAGAAAGAAAACTTCAGGCCAATATCACTGATGATCATAGATGCTAAAATCCTCAACAAAATATTGGCAAACCACATCCAACAATACATTAGAAAGATCATACAACATGACCAAGTGGGATACAGTCAATATCCAGAGATCAAATGCATTTTTGTATACCAACAATGAAACAGCAGAAGTAAAAATCAAGAATAAAATCCCATATGTTATAGCAAAAAAATAAAATAAAATACCTAGTAATAAACCTAACCAAGGAGGTAAAAGGCCTGTGTGCAGAAAACTACACAACACTAAAGAAAGAAATCAAGGAAGACAAACAAATGGAAATATATACCATGTTCATGGATTGGAAGAATCAACATCATCAAAATGTCCGTATTACCCAAAGCAATTTACAGATTCAATGCAATACCTATTAAAGTACCAATGGCATATTTCACAGACATAGAATAAACACTTCAAAAATTTATATGGGACCATAAACGACCCTGAATAACTGCAGCAATTTTGAGAAAGGAAAGCAAAGTAGGAGGGATCACAATACCTGATACCAAACTATATTACAAGGCCACTGTAATCAAAAGAGCCTGGTACTGGCATGAAAACAGGCACATGGACCAGTAGAACAGAACAGAGAGCCCAGAAATAAACCCAAGTCTCTGCAGTCAATTAATATTCCACAATGGGGGCAGCAACATAAAATGGAGTAAAAATAGCCTCTTCGACAAGTGGTGTTCAGGGAACTGGACAGCAACGTGCAAAAAAAATAATTCGAGCACTAACTTATACCATAAACAAAAATAAATTCAAGGTGGATAAAAAATTTAAATATAAGCCGTGACACCATTAAAGTCCTAGAGGAGAACACAGGCAGGAAAATCTCAGATATTTTATGCAGCAACATTTTTACTGAAGTGTCCCTAATTCAAAGGACATAAAGGAAAGAATAAACAAATAGGATCTCATCAAAATAAAAAGCTTCTGCACAGCTAAAGAAAACAGTATTAAAATTAAAAGAGAACCAACTATATGGGAAAACACATTTTCCAATGATACCTCAGACAAGGGTTTAATCTCCAAAATATACAAAGAACTTACACGACTCCACTCTAAGAAGACAAGCAACCCAATTAAAAAATGGACAAAGAACTTGAACAAACACTTCTCCAAGGAGGACATACAGAGGATCCAGAGACACATGAAAAGACACTCAATATCACCAGCTATCAGAGGGATGCAAATTAAAACCACAATGAGATACCACTTCAGACCAGTCAGAATGGCCATCATAAACAAAGCAAGGAACAACAAGTGTTGGAGACGTTGTGGAGAAAAGGGGACCCTAGTGCACTGTTGGTGGGATTAGAGACTGGTTCAACCACTATGGAAAGCAGTTTGGAATTTTCTAATACTAAATATGGATCTACCTTTTGACCCAGCAATCCCACTGATAGGATTATATCCTAAGAACCCTGAAACACCAATCCAAGAGAACATATGCACCCCTTTGTTCATAGCAGCACAATTTACAATAGCCAAGTGTTGGAAGCAACCCAGGTGCCCATCAGTAAATGAGTGGATCAAAAAACTATGGTACATTTACACAATGGAATTCTATACAGCAGAAAGAAAGAAGGAGCTCCTACCCTTTGTGACAGCATGGATGGAACTGGAGAGCATCATGCTAAGCGAAGTAAGCCAGGTGGTAAAAGACAAATACCATATGATCTCACCTTTAACAGGAATCTAATCAACAAAACAAAGAAATAAGCAAAATATAACCAAAGACACTGAAATTGAGAACAGACTGACAATCACCTGAGGGGAGAAGGGAGGGAAGAACAGGGGAAAAGGGGAAGCGTTTATAGGACAAGTATAAAGGACACATGGATAAAAACTAGGGGGGTGGAAATCGGAGGGAGGTGGGGAGGGCTAGGGCAGTGGGCTGGGATGGGAGAAAAAGACAGAAAACTGTACTAGAACAACAATTAAAATAAATTTAAAAAGTTGAACAAGCAAGCAAAATGTAACCAAAGACATTGAAATTGAGAACAAGTTGACCATGACCAGAGGGAAAGGGTGAACGGTTTACAGGATCAATTATAAAGGACATATGGACAACAACAAGGTGGGGGTGGAAATGGGGATGGGGTGGGGAAGGATGGGGTAGTGAGGACGGGTGGAAGAAAAGGCAGAAAACTGTACTTGAACAACAATAAAAAAATAAAATAAATAAAATAAATATTAACATTTCAGTAAGATAAAATTTGAACATCAATATAGATAAGTTGTCATGTGTAATCAAAGTTATAAATTAATAACTCAGTAAACCAAGTAATGGATATGCATTTAGTAGCATGGTGGGAGGATTTGATGAAAACCAGAGCTATTTTTGTTATCAAAAGGAGTGAGTATTCTAAATATTTTTCCTAAAAACAAAATAAAAATAAATAAATAAATAATAAAAATAAAAATTGTTTCTCTTTTTTCTACTGGTGGATCACTTTGATCATTTTTGTTGATTTTCTACTGAAGTATAAGTACAGGACACTTATTCCCTATTTGGCTCCAATGGGCTAACCTATAACAACCACTCCTATGAAATAAGGTATTTTCTGGGAGTGAATTTCCTAGAAGGTACCTTGGTCTTGTGACAGGGAAATCTGAATCTAGCTCTGTCAATTAGGAACTGAATGACCTTGGACAAGATGCTCAACCTCTCTGATCCTTATTCTGAACCTAAAAGTGTGAGTGTGGGGGGACTAATTCTTTTTTAATTGTAAATAACAAAAATGGGGCAATCTAGCTCACAGGATTACTATATACTTACAACAAGAGAATGTATGCAAATTACTTACAACAGTACCTGAAGTAACTACACACAAGCTTCAAAATAAAACCCTGAAATTTACCCTTAGAAGTGCTAAAATAGTCCTGTAAACCATTATGGAAGAAAATCCTTTGAAAACATTTCTCGCCCCCTACCTTGTGTAACAGCTATATACAGAATTCAGTTTAACTCTTTTATCTTGACTTTGGGTCCTTGTTTTGACTTGGGGTCCTTTCCTCTTGACTTTGGGTCCTTGTTTTGGATGATTGCACTGTCCTGGGACAGACATTACCTTAGGGTGTTGATCTTCAGTTTTCTATCATCTATCCTCCCCACCCCTTTTCCTACAAGCCCTCCCCACAGCCTTCTGTTCATAGTTGTATGATAGCACTTACCACCCTGATGCAAAAATATCCGTCTACCCAACTTCTTGGTCTAAGACTCCCTTTCTCAGGGCAGGGTCAGGTCTTCTCAGTAAATGTTTGCTGTTGAATGAAAATATCCCCAGGCCTCACTTAAAGGATTGGGTGTCAGGAACTTAGAATCCTGGCTTGTGTTCATTTATTCAGACACTTTAAAAATGACTTCATGTCCTCAGCCAAGCGCTAAAAGCACTGCTCCATCTATCTTTTAGAGATAGCCCAGGACAGAAATTACACTCCTCCTTAGAAAATTGTAATGGTTTTCAATTATTACAGGGCCAAGAACGTTACCCTTCTGCCATTCCATTTTCTTTGGCTATTTGTTCTGCTTTCATTTGCAGCAAGGACACTGGAGCCAGACAACCTTAGTTTCAAAAACTGACAGTAGTCATTTGACTCTGAATGAATCACTTAAATTATCTGCTGCTCAATTTCCAAATCTATAAAATAGAATAAGAACACTCAGTCTGCAGAATTGCTATATGGAGATGGCAGTAAAGTTATTTCTAGAAATCCTCTCAGTGGAGTTTTGGTAGCCCCTACTTTGATAGCTCCCACTAGGGTTGAAGGCAGGGGTGGGATTCTAAACAGCCTTCCTGAGTAATATTAGATGGGTGTGAACTAGATTTCCAGAGACCATGGTCTATCAATAGTCAGGCATTTATCTTGCAGAGCACAGAAGCAATTTAAGAAGTAAGCAAGATTCCAAGATTCTATAGACACAACTGGTGGTTCCCTTCTCAATAACCACTCTCTTCTCACCCTTTGTCCTCTCTGCCAAACACACTTTCCAACTCTAGAAGCTAAAAACATCAATATTAGTTTTTATTACTATGGCATGAGCATGTAGTTCGACTCTAGTGAAGGAGTTTACAGGTGAATCTTCTGAGATGTTTCTGGAAAATGTTTTCCTTTCTGATGGGTGGACAGTGAGTAGAAATACTCATCTTTTTATCTTTTGTTATAGTTATCTGCATATATAATTCCTGGAGCTATACCAGCCATCTTGTGACCATTAAGGGCAACTCTGAGGATGAAAACCTACAGGCTGCAGATGGCAAGGAAGAAAGTTAGAAAACACCTGGGTTGGATGCTGGATCACGTTGTGCCTCTGAATTAACTGAGTCTCAAAATGACAATTCCAGAAAAAATAAACCTTATTGCTTAAGCTATATTTAGTTATATATTCTTTTGCCTGTTACTTCATCATACTCCTCATACTCCTCAATTCATCATAAAATTGGGGAAGCTAAGCCTTGGAGGTAGAAGAGAAGGAGGAGTCTTGATGGTAGTGTAACAAAAGAGTACATAAGAGAAAAGCTGCTTCTTCTCAGGATTTTAACTTCTATTAGATGTGAATTATAAACCTCTGCTCTGCTTCTTAGAGGAGGCTTCAGTAAATTCCACATTGCTTTTGAATACTTTTGGTCCTGATGATTTGTTCCGGGGTATTTGAGAAAGGGTTGAGATCTACATCAAGAATGGTGGCTGATGAACACAGAAACACACCTGGGAATAGCTGTTCTTCTACTTTATGTAAGGTTTAGAGATCATATCTACCAAGTACCTAGAATGATGCCTAGAATGTAGGACATATGCAACAAATGATAGATGCTATTATTTTATATTATTAGTATTATTATCTTAGTTTTTATTGTTAGTGAGAAATAAGGTAGCAATTAGATGCTCATAGGTAGGATGTACTCCATGGCAGAACCAGTAGTATTGAGGAGTGTGGGGTAGTAGTCTCCAGGACTTTAAGAATAGGTCTGTGTTAAAGGCTGTTATGAAGACAGCAAGAAGCAAGCGTTACTTGGCAGCAGCCCTGGCAGGTAGGCAGTTGGTGCCAGAGAAGTCCCTGCCGATGGAACAAAAGGCTGGATCCAGGGGCTGGAGGAAGAAGGAAATGGAGAGCTGTTCAAAGAGTATAGAGTTTCAGTTATGTAGATGAATAAGTTCTGGAGAACTGTTGCCCAATAATGGTTACTACTACCATACTCCAGACTTACTAATTGTTAAAATAATAAATTTTTATGTGTTTCTTACTACAATTTTAAAAAATCCAGATGCCAGTTACTAGAACTAAGGCCTACAACTAGAACAGGCTCAACAGAAGCCTGACTTAATTGTTTGGGGTGGGGCTTCCTGAATTTTCCCTGATTAGTAAAGGACTGGTTCAGATCTCAGGTTGAGACTGACCCTCAAACTTGCACATAGTAATCAAGTTACCTTAAGAGCAGTATACATACTGTGTGTGTGTGTGTGTGTGTGTGTGTGTGTGTATACATTTATATGTATAAAATCCCCTTCCCTCAGCATTTGTGTGTATATGTGTGTGTCTTCTTATTTTACTTAACCTTTCATTAAGGGCCTTGGATGTCAACCTAATTTTCCCTGAAGTCTATGGGGAGCCCTCAAAGGCAGGGACTTGCTTTGGTCATTAGAATGCGAAAGGATATAATTTAGACACCATATTTTAACTGAGGATTGAAGGGTCACTGTGTATGTTTCCATCTACTTTCTTGCCCTTTTCACTCTGTGATAGGAATGGCCTATCTCAAATAAGTGCTACTTCTGCAGCCATGGTCCCACAATGATGTAGCAGAAGCAGGGCCTTCACCCACATAGTGGCAGACATATAATAGCAGAAGGAGAAGCAATGGTTGCTACAACCAATTGGGATATAGGAAGTCATTTGTAAGGGTGGTAAAGCTGACAAATGAACCTTGACAATCAAGCATGGCCAACACACAAACTCAGAAGACATAATAAATCATTGTTGTTTTAAGCTATTATATTTTAGGATCTTTGTGAGGCAAGAATAGATAAGTGGAGCATTCTATAAAGAAAGGATGTCTGCTTGAACCAAGGCAGGGTAAAGAAAAAGATGAATTTGAAAAATAGTAAAGAGGTATATGAGAACTTCTTCAATCACTAGTGACAGAACTTAAGCAAAAAGTGGAATTTTTTTGGCATAAGGCACTGAAAATGATTCAGGACCAAATGATGTCACCAAAACTTGGTTTCTCTCCATATCTTGGCCCTACCTTCCCCTTAATTGTGTTGTAACTCCAAACTTCATGCAGTGGATTCCAGTAGCCTTGGGTACAGCATCTCCAAGCTCATCTCCTCCCAGGTTCAAGTCCAATAGACAGAAATCAGCTTTTCTGGTAATGCTTACAAAGTCCCTAAGATTCACTCCAAATAGGCCAGCCTTTGGCTTAGGTCACAGGCCTACCTCTGAGACACTATCTACACCAGTATGGAGATGTCCATAACTGGAGAAAAGGGTGTATCAATTATGGGTCTTTCTATGGAAACTCAAACAGGTTTTTTTAAGGTACAATGTATTCATTCATGACAAAAAAAAGAAAGAGAAAAATTCATGGACTATTCCAAATTCAGGTGTGCTTTGAGTCTTCAAAATTACTGCCAACTAAGACAATCGTCCTACTGGGGATTTTGAAAACAGAAGAAGTGGGTTTGATGACAATAACAGGCTCCAGTCAAATATACAGGCTTCCTTTTCATTGGTTTCCAAACAACCATAGCAATAAGATCTTAGTCTTTGCATATGGTCATAGATTTGTGTGTAGTAAAGAAATGGTGTATTTGTAAGTTCATCATTGTTTCAACCGCCAACAGAGGCAAGACTATAACATGAATCCAGACTGCCTAAACTTAGATCAGGGGTGTCAAACTCATTTTCACCAGGGGCCACGTCAGTCTTGCAGTTGCCTTCAAAGGACCAAATGTAATTTCAACTCCTTACAGTTAAGGAGTAGTTACATTTATACCGTCCTAAAATTACATTCAGCCCTTTGAAGGCAACCACGAGGCTGATGTGGCCCCTGGTGAAAATGAGTTGAACACCCCTGGTTTAGATCCTGGCTCTCACACTAATTAGCTTTGTGAAGAAGCTACATACTGCCCTGGAGAGTGGCAGAAATAAGCTCTGTGGGCACATGATCCACAGCTCTCTTGACTTTGGGTGCTGTTACACACAGCTCCATATTGATCTGAAATTGGGGAGAGTGGGTGGGACAGGAGAGATGCATAGATAAGTTGAAGTGCTTTCAAAAGTGCTGGAATGAGTAACTTGCAGGGGGTTTATCTCCAGGCAAAAGGTTAGGGAGTTGGAGGGGGTTGTGAATTTTGCCTTATTATTTTGCAAGTCAAATCTAGATAGCCAATAGGCTTCTCTTGTACAAATGCAAACATTTGCTGAACATGTTGCTGAATTAAAGTCCAGGCACAGTTTGGGAATCAGAAATCTCCTGACTCAATTTGTGGGTTTAAACAGATAAGTGAGTCTAAGTTTTCTCCAGGGCAATTCCAGTTGTTATTATGACATCCTAAAGATGTCATAAATGAAGAAACAAAAATATATAAATGTCTTATGATGTTTTTAATTTAATTTAATCTTTTTGGGTAGCTAGGAAGATTTATTGAGTACTCATGGTATAAAGAAAATATTGGGTGGGGACCTTCAGCCAAGATGGAGGTGTAGGTAGACACACTGTGCCTCCTTGCACAACCAAAATAAGGACAACAACAATTTACAAACAAAATAACACCCAGAACTGACAGAAAACTGAACTGTATGGAAGTCCAACAACCAAGGAGTTAAAACAGACACATTCATCCAGACTGGTAGGAGGGGCAGAGTTGGGCAGCCCCGGAGAGGGGTCGCAGCAAAAAAAAAAGTGGTGGCACTGGGCGTGCAAGTTGGCAGCAGGCAGACCCAGCCAGGTGGCGACTATGAAGCCTGGAACAGTGTGCAAGACGGCTGGCTGACTGGGTGGTCCCACATTCACATGCAGATAAACCAGGCTAAACTGGGGAGAGAGACAGACTGCACAACCCATCATCCCAGTGTGGGGAAATAAAGCCTCAAAACACCAATTGAAAGCACCTGTGGGGGCTGAGGTGCCGGGAGAAACTCCCAGCCTCACAGGAAAGTTCGTTGGAGAGACCCACAGGGTCCTAGAATGTACACAAGCCCACCCACACAGGAATCAGCACCAGAAGGGCCCAATTTGCTTGTGGGAAGCACAAAAGGGACTGAAGTCCAACAGAAAGGGGAGCAAGAGCCATTGTTCCCTCTCGGACCCCACCCCCACATACAGCATCACTGCCCAGCGACTGGGCTGCCCCGCCCTGGGGAACAACTAAGGCTCCACCCCTCACTACATAACAGCCGCAAACAGACCAAAAAAATAAAAAATAAAAAATAAAAATGGCACAAATGGGAGAAGAAATCAAAGGCCCAGAGCCAATTCATCTAAGCAACCAAGAGATAGCCAACCTATCAGATGCACAATTCAAAGCCCTGGTGATCAGGATGCTCACAGAATCGGTTAATTTTGCATACAAATTAGATGAACAAATGAAGGCTACAATAAGTGAAATGAAGGAAAATGCACAGGGAACCAATAGAGATGGGAGGAAAACTGGGGCTCAAATCAATGGAGTGGACCAGAAGGAAGAAAGAAACAACCTGACAGAAAAGAAAGAAGAAACGAGAATTCAAAAAAAATGAGGAGAGGCTTAGGAACCTCTAAGACATCTTTAAATGTCCCAACATCTGAATTATAGGAGTACCAGAAGGGGAAGAGGAAGAGCAACAAGTGGAAAACTTATTGAACAAATAATAAAGGAGAACTTCCCCAATCTGGCAAAGGAAATAGACTACCAGGAAGACCACAAAGCTCAGAGAATCCCAAAGAAGTTGGACCCAAGGAGGAACACACCAAGGCACATCACAATTACATTAGCCAAGATTAAAATGGAGAGAATTCTAGAAGCAGCAAGGAAAAGGGCACAGTCACCTACAAAGGAGTTCCCATCAGACTGTCAGCTCTCAAAAGAGACCTTGCAGGCAAGAAAGGGCTGGAAAGAAGTATTCCAAGTCATGAAAGGCAAGGACCTACATCCAAGATTGCTCTATCCAGCAAAGTTTTCATTTAGAATGGAAGGGCAGATAAAGTGCTTCTCAGATAAGGTCAAGTCAAAGGAGTTCATCATCACCAAGCCCTTATTATATGAAATGTTAAAGGGACTTACCTAAGAAAAAGAAGATAAAAAATATGTATAGTAAAATGACAACAAACTCACAATTATTAACAACCACACCTAAATCAAAAAGAAAAACAAACTAAGCAAAAATCTAGAAAAGGAACAGAACTGCAGAAATGGAGATCACATGGAGGGTTAGCAACAGGAGAGTGGGAGGAGGAGAGAAGGGGCAAAGGTACAGAGAATAAGTAGCATAGATGGTGGGTAGAAAATAGACAGGGGGAGGGCAAGAATAGTATGGGAATGTAGAAGCTAAAGAACTTATGACACATGGACATGAACTAAAGGGGGGGAATATGGGTGGGTTAGGGTGTGCAGCATGGAGGGGAATCAAGGGGGAAATGGAACAACTATAATAGCATCATCAATAAAATATATTTAAAAGAGAAAGAAAATACTCTGGGACTAAAATGCTTGGATTCCAATCTTGTCACTTAAGTCTTCATCTTGGAGTTATAACTTCATTGTAGAGCTACTATGATGTTTATATTAATTAATATATTAAGTGCTTAGAATAATGTACAGCACAATGCTCACTTAAATTTTATCATAATGTAATAAATTGGTTTGAAACTCTCAAATAAACTGCTATTAATTCAAAAGAAAAAGAAAAGAAAATATTGATTTTTAATTTGTGTCTCAAAAGCTTGCATTCTTTTATTTCTAAGTATTAATGATAATGGTTTTATTAAGCCATTAATATGTGCTAGGCATGGTTCTAACTACTTTACAGGTATAGGTATTGTATCTTTATTTTTCAAATAATTAAATCTTTGAAGGTTTAAGAGACTGCCTGTGGTCACAAGTCTAGCAAAAGATGGAAATAGAACATGTACTGCTAAACTCCTGTTCTTTCTAAGACAGTGCTGTCCCATAGAACTTTTGTGATAATGTTCTATATCTCCATGATCAGATACGGTAGCCACAATATAGTGGCAATTGAGCACTTGACATAAGATCAGTATGACTGAGGAAATCAATTTTTAATTTTATTTAATTTTAGTTAAAATTTAAATTAATAGCCACATATGGCTAGTGGCTGCACAGCTGTCAGACATTATTACATTATGTGATCTATAAAGACTCAAGCCACTGTGATCTCATGTGTAGAATTCTGGATATCAAAGAGAGCAAATGTGAAGTAATTGGAGGGGGGAGAAAACCATTTTATCCAAACCAAATCCATTTAAATTGCAGAATTTAAAGGAAGGTAGACTTCAAAGTTAAAAGACTCATAAAACTTAGGTATGAAAATCTTCTTTTGGAGAACTTCTATTGTACATTTTACTTAGGGATCATTACTGTATTTGTAATGTTGATTATAAGAGACAGTAATTTTTTAAAAAAAGGAAAAAATGTGCCCAGAACTGTATCCTTACTGCAATATTCACTTCTCTAGGCATTTTCAATTAGGGAATTACAAATCCCCAAGTATTAGGGGAAAAGTAATATGTTTACATTCAAGCTTAATTAACCCAGTTCTTTTGATTTCTATTTTCAGATATCTCCTGCTTCCAGTCATCTTGTCTCCATGAATACCTTTAGAGCTGAATATTTACAAACCAAATTCTGTAATGCTCAATATTAATATTAATAGACTATGTCTACTACAAACAGTGATATGCAAATTATACACAGATGCTTACTTAATAGTACTCTAGATGATAATCCCTTTTTGTCTGACCTGTGGATTTAGTGGTTTGTCTGGCTAGGTCATCTTCTAGCCCTGCTTACTTGGCAATAAAATATCTTTTAGTAGACAGTAGCTGTTGACATTTGTTTAATTCTTCCTTTCTTGGTAACCAGTCTACCAAGCCTTTTTTTTTTTCAATTGACTGTAACTTCACTATTCTGTGGAAACTCTTTTGTTTATATTAGATCAAGGGGATATCTCTATGTGTTGTGGGCCAGAATGGGGTACCTGGCTCTTAGAGGTAAAGGTCCTCCAGGATATGGGTACACTGCAGCCCCTGAAATACCTGAGCTCCAGGATGTAGGAGCTCAGAAAAACAAATTACAAGCAGATGTCCTGGCATCAAATTGCCTGGACCTTATCTCCTTTTGACCATGCAAGAGTTACTTAACCTTTTTTGCCTATTACTCTACATCTACAAAACTGAGATTAAAAAAATAGAGATAAAAACCTGAGTTCCAGCCAAGATGAAGGCATAAGTAGAAATGCTTCACTTCCTCACACAACCAAAAGAATGATAATAACATATCCTAAAACAATAAACAACCAGAGTGCCAGAAAATCAAACTGCATGGAACTCGGACAACCAAGGAGTTAAAGAAACATTTGCCCTGACCGGTAGGAGAGAAGAAACAGGCAGCCAAGCAGAGAAGACATGCAGCAAAGCAGCAGACCACATGGACAAGGCAGGGCTGGCTGAATGGGAACATAAAGACTCAAAGCTAGCTGTAAACTAGTGCAGGGGTTGCCATGGGTGGGAGAGACTCCCAGTCTCACACAAGAGATTTCATTGGAAAGTGGGGCTAGAACAGAGCAAACTAGTGACATTGTTTCTTCTCTGACCCCTTCCCTACAGACAGAACCACAACACAGCAAAGAGGGTTGCCTCAACCTGGTGAATACCTAAGGTCCCACCTCCTTACAATATAAAAGGTGCACTGAGACAAAGAAATATGGCCTAAATGAAAGAACAGATCAAAACTCCGGAAAAACAGCTAAGTGATGAAGAGATAGCCAACCTATTAGATGAGCAGTTCAAAACACTGGTAATCAGGATGCAAACAGAAATGGCTGAGTATGGTCACAAAATAGAGGAAAAAGTGAAGGCTATGAAATGTGAAATAAGGAAAATAAACAGGGAACCAACAGTGAAGGGAAGGAAACTGGGATTCAAATGAACAATTTGGAACAAAAGGAAGAAATAAACATCCAACCAGAACACATGAAGAAACAAGAATTCAAAAAAAATGAGGAGAGGCTTAGGAAACTCTGGGACAACTTTAAGCTCTCTGATATCAGAATCATAGGGGTGCCAAAAGGAGAAAAATAAGAGGAAGAAATTGAAAAGTTATTTGAAAAATAATGAAGAAAAATTTCCTCAATCTGGCAAAAGAAATAGACTTCCAGGAAGTCCAGGAAGCTCAGAGAGTCCCAAAGAAATTGGACTGAAAAGAAGGAGGAACACACCAAGGCACATCATCATTAAGTTACTCAAGATTAAAGATAAAGACAGAATCTTAAAAGCATCAAGAGGAAAGGAAAGAGTTACCTACCAAGGACTGTCCATAACACTACAAGCTGATTTCTCAAAAGAAACTTTGCAGGCAAGAAGGGGCTGAAAAGAAGTATTTGAAGTCATGAAAGGCAAGGATCTACATCCAAGATTACTCAATCCAGCAAAGCTATCATTGAGAATGGAAGGGCAGATAAAGTGCTTCCCAGAGAAGGTCAAGTGAAAGGAGATCATCATTTCCAAGCCCTTATTATATGAAATGTTAAAGGGACTTATCTAAGAAATAGAAGAA
>PVKU01010558.1:0-51082 GCA_004027475.1 Anoura caudifer | reverse complement strand
GACTCTGTCCTTACACACAGTGCATTTGGCAACTCGTGGATGCTCTGGCTCTCAGTGGCTGCGGAGGCATGAACTTGGAATCCCAGCTGGAAAACATCACAGGCATGCTATTTGACCAGGTGAGTGCTGCGGGGCTAGATGTGGCCTGGCCTTGCTCTTCCTCTCTTTTTTGGAGGTGATCGTTACCCCAGCCCAGGCCACAACCTCCACATGACCCAGGGGTGTTTCCCATGGTGACCTTAACTGCACACATGGAGGCTTCCCTGGAACGTGTAAAGGCCTGGATTCTGGTCACAGAGTGGATATTCTGCGTGAGGTAAATTGGATATGTTGTGTATTTTTCTTGGGGTGGAGGCCTCTGTTTCTCCCCCTAAACTGGTGAAGGGCAGAATGTCCACACTGCTGCATTATGCTTGTGGAAAATGGCAGGCCTTCTCTCGAGAAGAAAGGGGAAAATTGGATATTTAGCAAAAAAGTGTTGCCTTCCATATATTCAATTTGTTGGCCAATGTCTTCCTTCCTTTGGAGCTGTGGTTCCTGGATTCTATTTTCACATTCTTGTTATGGCCAGGTGCCACACTTTTCATGGCTGCATGCCTCAGTTTCTCCATCCATGTGCAGGGCCCCTGGTTTTTCAGTGCTCCCAGGTCTGATGGCCTTGGTTTCTCCACAGCTGAACAGAGAAGTCAAGCCATCAGACCCTAAATCTGTAGAGAACCACAAACTCGCCCTGAGGGCTTTCTTAATCCTGAGTAAGTCAAGGTTTTCTTAGCCCCAGTATGTGTGTATGTGTACTCAGGACCTTGTCTCTCCCAGAACTGGAGTGGGAGCCTAGTTCCCCACAGGGGGCTTCCATCCTGCAGACAAGAGGCAAAGTAATCCATGTAAACTTTGTCCAAAATTCATGAATCTCAAAGGGCGTAGATGTGGTCCCACCCCTACCCCTTTTGTCCCCACTCCCTTCACCTGGGGTTGGCTTCCCTCTCTCCTTTGGTGATCCCCAGCTCAGAAAGGTAATAATGGTGTTTACAGCACTGATGGTCATGAAAGGGGTTCTGACCTATGGGAGGCGCACACAGTGGGGCAGGGGAGGGACAGGCCTTGCTCAGGAACAGCATCTGCTGCCATGTGTGGCACATGGTATTGCTGGGCATCCACTGGCTCATTATTGTTCTCCTTCTTTTCTCTAACCTAATGGACCCTAACTTATCCAGCCCATGGCATGAGTGGTTGCTGCGAGCATGATTTACTTCTACTTACCACCTGCCCCTTGAACATTACTCTGACCATCTTGTATTCATGCCCTTTGATAGCCAAGTTGTACCAGGATAAGCTGGTATCATTGATTATGAAGACCTTGGAGTCCTTTGATCCAATCAAGATTGCATTAGCCCTTCAAGTTTTCATACATGTGTTCAAGGAAGGTGAGCGGGGAATGAGCTTGTTACTCAGGATCTTTTCTCATGAGATCCCATTTATCTGGGAGACAGTTCCATATAGTAATTAAAAGCACAATTATGAACTCGGTGGGTTCAAATCTTGGCTTTGACCCCTAGCTATGCAAACTGGGACAGATTATATTTAGTCTGTCCCTCTATGTCCTCATTTGGAAAATGGGGGTAACATTGATACCTACCTTTCGGCATTTTCAGTGAGAATTAAATGGGAAAGCACATGTGAGGTGCTTTCAGTCCAGTGCCCACCGTGCAGTCCGTTTCATAGTGGTTCAGTGTGTGGTTATCTTGGAGTGCAGGCTGTGGCTCCAATCAAGTGTTCACACCTCTGCTGTGTGCCCAGCACAGTGGAGGGACAGAAAATACGCACAAGTGTCAGGCGTGGTCCCTGCTCTCAAGTAGCTCACTATCAAGTGGGGGAGATGAGGCTGTTCACACGGCAAAATAAGGCAAGATAATGTGTGATGAGTTACTTAAATGTGCATGTGGTGATGGGCAAAAAGGACGCAGACTAGATATCAGTCAAGGGGAGGTGGGGTAGGCTCTGTGCAGGAGCTGCATGGAGAGCAGGAAGGAGATTGCGAGTTACAGCGAGCTCACGCAGAAGAAGAGCAGTGCTTGCAGCTCTAAAGGTTGAGACATGCAGAGGGTGAGGAGCACAGCTCGGCTGGCGAGGTGGATTTGTGAAGGCAGTCGTGGGAGACTGGCAAGGGCTGAGGCTCCAGTGGCAGCTTGATGAAAATGCTGTTTTAGGTCACTCTGTGCCCTGGTTTGAGGCAGATGGGTGGGCAGATTGCCTCTGGGGCTGGACCTGGCCTTTGAAGTCTAAGACTGTCCCTAAAATTCCTCCTGTCTGTCTGTCTTGTCCTGCTCCCCAAATCAACAAAGAAGAGGGAGGAAACTGACCCCCTGCTGCGTATCTGTCTTTTCTCTAGTGCCCCAGACAACAAAGATGAAGCATAAGGTGATGAACTCCACCCTTTTGTTAATTCAGAAGGGCCTCAAACCAGTGAGTAGAAAGGCGGAATGTTTGAGCCAGGAGGGCAATTGCTGTTTTGAGACCTTGAGGTCTGGTAAAATGGAAAAGGGAAGGTTTGAGGGGAATGAGGAGAGAAGTAAGGCACACTTGCCAGGCCACTTCTGGCCTCAGATTGCTGCCCATGGGTTACGTTTGAGCCTCTTCTGTGGGCAGCACTGTGGTGAGCCCAGTGGGGACATGCAGCTCTAAAAGGTATTGGTTCTGCCCCCTGAGCATTCAGCTTGGGGAGAGAAACCTCCTCAAACATCTCATCTGGCATGGGGTCTGAGAATCTGTGTATATTTTTTAATTTTAATTTTTTAAATATTTTTTATTTTTTATTATTTTATTTTAATTACTTTTGACAGGCAGTATTGTATTTGTCTGAGGAGTACAACACAGTGATTAGACACTTGTTTATATAGTTTATGAAGGGATCACCCCGATAAATCTAGTACCCACCGAGCACTGCGCATAGTTATCACAATGTCATTGACTCTACTCTCTATGTTGTCCTTTGTATCCCATGAGTATTCTGTGACTACCAATTTGTACTTCTTACTCCCTTCGCCTTTTTGACCCCATCCCTACCCTTCTCCCACCTGGCGACTGTCAAAATGCTCTCTGTGTTTCTGAGTCTGTCAGTTCTGCTTGTTCATTTATTTTTCTTCTTAGATTTCACAGATAAGTGAAATCATATGACATTTGTCTTTGTCTGTCTGACTTATTTCACTTAGCACAACACTTTCTAAGTCCATCCATGTTGGTGCAGATGGCAAGATTTCATTCTTTTGTGTGGCTGAGTCCAAATCCACTGTATGTATGCAGCACTTCTTCATCCACTCATCTCCTGATGGACACTTAGGTTGCTTTCCTATCTTCACTGTTGTAATTAATGCTGCAATGAACAACATATGGATGCAGACATCTTTTCAATTTAGTGTTTTGGGTTTCTTAAGGTAAATACCCAGATGTGGAATTGCGGTGTTCTTCTCTGTCTCTCCTCAGAGCCTTTGTTTTAAAGTCTATTCTGTCTGGTATAAGTATTGCTGATTCAAATTATTTTTTTGTTTTAGTTTCCACAAAATATCTTTTCATGACTCTGTTGTGTCTTCAGATCTAAAGTGAATCTCTTGCAGGCAGCATATGAAAGGCCTTGCTCTCTAGGCCATTTAGCTACCCTGTATGTTTTGATTGGAGCATTTCTCCATTTATATTAAAAGTAGTTGTTGGTAGATATGTAGTTTATGCCATTTTATTATTTATATTCTTCTTTTTTTTATATTTTATTGGTGATTGTATTACAGTTTTTCAAACTGTTCCCCCTTGGATAGCACTCCCCACGCCCTCAGGCAATCCATTCACCATCGTTCATGTCCATGGGCCAGGTGTATAAGTTCTTTGGCTACTACATTTCCCATACTGCACTTTACCTCCCCATAGCGGTTGTGTAACTACCTACTTGTACTGATTAATCTCCTTACCTCTTCACCCATTCCCCCACACCCACCTCCCACCTGGCAACCATCAAAATGCTGTCTGTATCCATGATTCTGTCTCTTTTCTTCTTGTTTGCTCAGTTAGTTTTTTAGATTCAGTTGTTGATAGATATGTATTATTGCCATTTTATGATTCATAGATTTGATCATCTTCTTTTTCTTCAGAGTCCCTTCAACATTTCATACAGTAACATTTTGGTGATGATAAAATCCTTCTAGATTTTCTTATCTGGGAAGCTGTATATCTGCCCTTCAATTCTAAATGATAGTTTTGCTGGGTAGAGCAGTCTTGGTTGTAGGTCTTTGCTTTTTATGATTTTGACTATTTCTTGCCAATCCATTCTAGCCTACAAATTTTCTTATGAATAATCAGCTGACAGCCTTATGGGAACCCCACTGTAGGTAACTAACTGCTTTTCTCTTGCTGCTTTTCAGATTCTCTCTTTATCTTTAACTTTTGGCATTTTAATTATGATGTGTCTTGGAGTGGGCCTCTTTGTATCCAACTTGTTTGGGACTCTGTGCTTTCTGGACTTATATGTCTATTTCCTTGACTAAATTAGGGAAGTTTTCTTCCATTGTTTTTCAAAGAGGTTTCTAATTTCTTGCTCTTTCTCTTCACCTCCTGTCACCCCTATGATACAAATGTTGGACCTCTTCAAGTTGTCCCAAAGGCTGCTACACTATTCTCGTTTTTTAGGGTTTTTTTTTTTCTTCTTGTTCTGATTTATTGTTTAGGGTTTTTTTTCTTCTTGTTGTTCTGATTGATTGTTTTTGGTACCTTATGTTCCAAATCATTGACTTGATTCTAGGCTTCATCCACTCTACTGTTTTTCCCTGTAAATTGTTCATTATTTCAATTAGTGTATCCTTCATTTCTGATGGGATCATTTTTTATGTTATTGAGGTCCTTGCTAACTTCCCTGAGCATATTTATAACCAGTGTTTTGAACTCTACATCCAATAGATTGCTTAGCTGCATTTTTGTTTAGTTCTTTTTCTGGAGTTTTGATTTGCTCTTTCATTTGGGCCATGTTTCTTGGTCTGCTCATTTGGGCAGCCTCCCTGTGTTTGTTCCAATGTATTAGGAAGAGCTGCCATGACTCCCTGTCTTAGTAGTGTGGCCTAATATAGTAGGCATCTTATAGGGTCCAGTTGCCCAGCCTCCCCTATCATCCAAGCTGAGTACCTCACCTACACCCTTCATGTGGGCTGAGTATACCCTCCTCTTGTAGTTGAACCTGATTGCTGCTGGCAGGTCAATGGGAGGGATTTACCCAGGCCAGTCAGCAACAAGGACTGACTGAGACCACTGACCACTAACATCTGCTCTCTGTGGAGGATGAGCTATGCAGGGGCATGACAGGGGTGTTCTGACATGGCCTACAACTGTTCACTGTGTTCACAGGCTATGTGGTTTCCTGGGTGATGTAATCCAAGGTAAGCCCACACTGTGTTCTACCCAGAGTCATCCTGCCTGAGCTATAAAGCACTTTGAGGTGGCTGCTACTTGTGCTTCTCTTGGAGATGTCCAGGCAAAGCCAACCTGTGAATCTATGCTGACTACTGCCAATACTGAGCCTGGGGCCACTGAGCAAGAAATACAGGGATTAGCGGCTTACTGAGGCCAGATGTGGCTTGTTTGATAGAATTTAGGAAGTTGTGAAGCATGGGTCTAGACCAGCCATTCATATGGAAACATCATGGTTAACAGTTTGGGTGAGCCTGTGAGCTGTGTGGGACAGAGTCTCAGGGGATCTTCTGGGCAGGTCTTCAACTATGGCACCAGCTTGTGGCTCTATAGCTCTGTCCAGTGAGGGTCAGAAAGGGGAGAATGTCCTCTGCCTGCTCTTCTGTCTGGGAGAAAGCTGACTCCTAGGTCCTGCCTTAATGCCAGATACAACAATTCCTCCTGCTATGCCACTAGTGCCTTTTAAGGGGTACCCTGGTCTGGAGGTCAGAGGGAGTGAGTCTGAGGAAGTTTGTGTGCGGGTTCTTTAAGGTCACCTGCTTAGGACTCTAGGAGTTTCTTCCTGTGATGCAATCCCTGCTGCTTTTTTGCAGCCAGAAGTTCTGGGAACTTATCTTCCTGGCACTGGAACTCTGGGCTGGGGAGCCTGGTTGTTGGATTGGGACCTCCTTGCTCCTTTGATATCCCTCCTGAATTCATATCCACCACATGTGGATGTGGGTCCAGCCCCTTCCACGTCTGTGCCCCTCCTACCAGTCTGGATGGATGTGGGTCCTTTAATTCTGTAGTTGTCAGACTTCCATTCAACTTGATTTTTGATGGTTCTGATCAATGCTGGTTCCATATTTTAGTTGGAAGTTGGATGTGGTTGTGCCAGGAGGCAAGCCATGTTTATGCCTCAGTCTTGATCTGAAGTTATTATTATTCATATTTTACATCTTCTTTTCTTCCTCTTCTTCTTAAAGAAAACCCTTTAACATTTTTTTAAATCCTCACCTGAGGGCATGCTTAATGATTTTAGAGAGGGGAAAGAAGGGAGCAAGAGAGGGAGAGAAATATCGATGTGGAAACATCAATCAGTTGTCTCTCATACATGCCCTGACTGGGGACCAAACCCACAACCTAGGCAGGTGCCCTAACTGGAAATGAACCGGTGACCTTTCAGTTTACAGGAAGACACTCCAGCGAACTGAGCCATACCAGTCAGGGCAGCATTTCTTGTAATACTGGTTTGGCAGTGATGAATTCCTTTAGCTCTTTCTTGTCTGTGAAGCTCTTTATCTGTCCTTGGATTCTAAATGATAGCTTTGCTGGGTAGAGTAATCTTGGTCGTTGCTTTTCCTCACTTTCACTATTTCTTGCTAATCACTTCTGGCCTGCAACATTTCTGTTCAGAAATGAGCGGGGTGTCTTATGGGTGCTCCCTTGTAGGTAAGTAATTGCTTTTATCTTATTGCTCCTAAAATTCTGTCTTTGCCTTTAGCCTTTGGCTTTTTAATTATAATATGTCTTAGTGTGGGCCTCTTTGGGTTCATTTTGTTTGGGACTCTCTGCTTCTTGGACTTGTATGTCTATTTTCTTCACCAGTTTAGGGACATTTTCCAGTATATTTTTTCAAAGAGGTTTTCAACTCCTCATGCTCTTTTCTCCTTCCAGCACCCCATGATGTGAAAATTTGTATGATTGAAGTTGTCCCAGAGTCCTCTGAAACTATGTTCATTTTTTGGATTCCGTTTTCTTTTTGCTGTTGTGATTGTGTGTTTTCTGCTATCTTATCTTCCAAATCAGTGATTCAGTTTCCTGTGAGAAACCATATGTTAACACGCTCTGCAGGCAGGTTTGGAGACAGCAGAGACTGCTTCCAGCTCTGGATCACACAGGACAGGGGAACAGGGGAGCAGTGGTTTGGGTGCCAAATGGACAACAATGGCATTATCCCTAAAAACAAAGTCTAAATCCTCAGGAGTTTAGTGGAGATCCTGGAATCCTGAGGTGCCCTCTGGACTTGTGGGATTGATCCCTAGCTTTTCCTAGGAAAGCCAGAACATGGGACCTTTCCTGGACTCAGATTCTCCCCCTATCCAACATTCCTCTGGGGAAATAAGGTGCAGGCAAGCTAAGTGCTTAGAGTTTGCCAGGAAGGTGGCAGGAAGTGATTTAGAACTTAAAGTACAGAAGTGGTCAGGTTCAGTGGCTGGTGGTCTGTCGTCACCTGGAGCCCACTGAAGAGTCACACTGGACTTGGAGTCAGGAGATCTGAGCCCCTCACCTGCTTTGCTTCTCTGTGTTCTCTATGTCCTCACCTGGAACATGAAGGGTCATACTGGCAGTCACTGACATGCCTTCCTGTCTTGTCTTGTAATGGTTTGTAACCCCACAGGTGCCACAGGTTCTGTTAGAATTCATTGAGCTGCTGAGCCAGCATAACTACCTCTCCCTGCCACAGGGAAACTCCATCATCTACTACGTTGCCCAGCTCAGCGAGCCTGACCCCACAGTGAGCAGGGGCTGGGCAGAGAGGGGACGGAGGATGGGGGCAGGTCTCAGGGGAGGGGAGAAGTGAAAGGCAGGGTTGGAAGCATAAAGGCAAGAAGAGGGTAGCCTAGCATGTGGGAAGGGCCTTCGGCCTCTAAAACCCTGAGCAGTGAGCCAGGAGAAGCCTTGAACCCAGAGACTTAGCTAACATTAGCTTCAGATTTAAATCTTTCCTTTTCTTATTCCAGAATGAAGAGGCCATTCAAATCATCTGTTCAAGAATTCTTGAAATGGTACAAACATCTAGGATCGAACTGACCTCTCCTTTTTCTCCTTCCCTGGCTCCCAGATCACTATCCTGGCCCTCACACGGCAATCTACATGACCGTCCCCACCTCCATCTAATTCCTTGTGCTGTCTCTTCCACCCTCTCCACCTCAGTTTGGTTCCACTCAAGTGCCTGGGTGCCTTTGAGAAGTAGTGCAACAAAAGAGGACCACTGGGTGGTGGACCTGGAAGACTGAACTTCAGTCCTGCTCAGCCAGTTTCTAGCTATAAAATCTTGAACATTTTGTTGTTTTTGCTTCACTGTCTTCTTTTGTAAAAGAGGGGGTGATTATATTTCCTGCCTGTAATTAGCAACCTCTAGGGATTCCTGGATGTTCATATGAGCTGATTTGCTTCAGAGCTGAGTAAAGGGCCATGGGGAGGAAAGAACATAAGATTTAGTCTCCCTCCCAGTAAGCTTTGCCTCTTGACCTTCAGCATGTTTCTGTCCCTGGAAGGTTCCCCAGTGAAGCTGATTACAAGTGATATATTCCAAAATTCAAGAAGCCCCCATCTATCTAATCAAGTCCTGCATAGTATAATTTTAATCCATACCTTGGGTCTATTTTTACCAATATGGAGAGGGAAGGAAGGAGGGAGGTAGGGAGGCAGACATGGAGGGCAATAAAGAGAGAAAATGAATGTGAATGGGTTAGGGGGGCTGTGTGTACAGGCTCAAATACCCCTCCAGGAAGAAAAGACAAGGTCATGGGGTTGGAGAACTTAGAACTGGGATTGGTTTGAGGCCTGGCATTGACGTTCTTGCCACATCTCCTGACAGGAAACCTTGCCCAAACTGATCACTTTGGCATGTTACTCCAGCAACATCTCGGTCATCGTGCCCCTGAATAAGGCAGCCACGGAAAAGGCTCTGAAGGTCCTCTCCCCGGACAAGGTTGCCAACCTTATCGACTTTCACCTCATGCGTAAGTCCAAGAGAAGGGCCACTTGGGGACAGGTGCTCACTGTGGAAACTCGGGCTGTTGTGAGCATGGGGTGCTGGGGTGGGAGGCTGGCTGAGGCACCGCAGGAGTGGTGGGTGCAGGGGAGAGGGTGCAGATTTGTGGGAGAGGCTGCAGGTCCCAAGCCTGGGCCATGATGGGAGGAGTAAGGCAAAGGGTTAAGGCAACAGCTTAGGGCCATTTGGCCCTATGGATGAAAGGGGACACCTCTGGAAGATGGGGTTCCTTCTTGCCTTCTTTCTCATTTTAAAACACTGGAGTCGAGATGTGTGAGCATTGTTAATCACAAAGTAATGAATAGGTAGACATTCCTGATCCTTAGTTCTTCCTTTGCCCCAAGTCTGAGCCACATTCTGGGCTCACCCAATCCCTGACCTCTAATCCCAGAGGGAGTCAGGGGTGGAGTTCAGGTGTCTGATCAGCACATTACTTGGTGTGTGTATGTTTTGTACATATTTCATAGGCCAAAATGTAATGCTTTGTTTTTAGGCTAAGTCAAAATATCACAAGCCCCCATGGAGTTGACACTGAGGTTCCCTGTCCATTTTGCTCTTCCTCCTCCTCTGATGAGGAAATGCCAGTGGAGTCTGGAGGCTGAGCATCCTGGAGCAAGTACTGACCCTGTTGTCTTCTTTTGTCCTCTCTTTAACTTAGCCAACGAGGTCATCTTGCCACAGAGACTCCTCACTCAACTTGTGGTAAGTGATGCCAGGATGAGTAATACATCTCCATTCATCCATTCTTCCATCTACCCATCCATCCACCCATCCATTCATCCGTCTGTACAATCAGTCCACAAAGAGTTGAGTACTGCTCTATTTCAGGCATTATGCTGGATGTGGACTAAATAGATAAGACCTAGGATCATGAGGGCCAAAGTCCTTGGAGCAGGGAACTGGGAGCATAGTGGTAGGGTCTGGAGGTGGGGAAGGAGTAGGGGATGAGAAAGGCCCAGCCTGTCTCTTATGTGGTTTTATTGTAAGCTGCTGTCTGTTGACCTTGGACAAGTCCATATGCCTTTCTGGATCTCTGTTTTGAGCTTCTCTATTTGCCCAGAAATTATGTGCTAGACAGTTTGAACATGGAGTGATAAAGGTAGCCCTACCCTTGAGCTGTGCAGTCTTAGTGGGAAGACAAGCCTGGGAATAACCATCTATAATCCAGTGTGATCAATGTACTAATAGACGAATACACAGGGTACAATGGGATCTTCGAAGGACAATGAGCTGACATGGGGTCCAGAAGTCAGGAAGGCATCACAGAAGAGGTGATGTTTCAAAATCGTCTTGGAGGAGGAGGATGTAGGGTTCAACAGGTGGAAAAGAAAGCTCTAGCTCCACTATTCTGTTGGTTTGTTCTCATTTTCTTCCTTCTCTTCCCTTCAATTCTTTCTCCGGCTTGTTTTTCTTGCTTCTCAGGTGTTTTCCGAGAAGCCTTACAGGGTAAAGGAGCTGGGTGCAAGTTCTCTAAGGCTACTTCATGCCCTGCAACCCATTATCCACTCCAATGTGAGCCAGCTGTGGAACCAGGCGATCCCGCAGCTGTTGAAGATACTGGAAGGTAAGGGGTTGCTGAGGAGTGGGGAGGAATGCAGCTGGGACATTGGGCAGACTCCAGAAGAGGCAGAGTCTCAAGGTGCAGGATGGACCTTCCTTGGGGTGAGGGACACTGGGATCAGCCTCTCTTGTCCCTCTGAGATGCTGTTAAATGGGTCTGCTTATTTGGATGAGCAGATATGCAGTCCAGAGTTCTGTGTCTCTAGAGTTCCCAGAATGACTCCTGCCCCTTCTTATGGGCAGATGATCAGGGAAGAGTGTGGGTTTTGGAAACAGGCCAGTTTTGTTTCCTTGCTCTGACACTGGCCAGCTGTGTCTGACCTTTGGAAAGTCATTCATGTTTGGGAGCCCTGTGAAGTGGGAGAGCAGTTATCCTGTAGGCTCAGTGCTACATGGTCTTTAAGTGTGTCGACCCCCACCACTGTGGCTGGGGCCTTATGTTTGGGCGGCTCCCTCGCCCTTCCCTTTGTTAGATCACTCTGAGGAGAACCTGAGTCAGGAGGGATGGGAGGACAGGCTGCTCCAGGTAAGCAGTCCCCAGGAGCTACCTCCCTCCACGCTTGCCTCCTTTTCCCTCTTCAGGATCCCGAGGGAGGAGAGCCTCAGGCCCCCTAGAGATGAAGCCTCAGGGAAGCTCTTTCTGTGGTCCCTTGCCTCCTGGCCTCTGCCTCAGTCCTCTGCCTCAGTCTCCGACTCTATCCTAAGCCTTGACTCACTTTCCACACTATCAGGGGAGTAAGGGAAAGGCCCTAGCTGTGTGTCCTTGGGCCAGTTACTTAGCTTTTGCATGCCTCAGATTCTTCATCTGTAAAATGCAAGTTCCTCTCATCCTACAGAATTAAATAGGATGACATCGACGCGGACCTTGTAAATTGCAAAAGTCCTCACACATGCAACTGGCGTTACCATCATTGTCAAATGTTATCATTCTCTAGGGCCCTACCATGTAGTTCACCCCATATGTACAGACCATGTACATGTACATGACCCCTGTCTCTTTTTCCACATGTACAGACCATGACCCCTGTCTCTTGCTTCTTCTTGACCCCACTTCTGTGGGGCAGAGAAGCCCTGCCATTGTCTTTTGTGGTCCTTGTCCCTCTTCCTCAGTTTTTAAGTCAGTCTTTAGTGGCCATCGATGATGACAGCTGGCTGCAGCAGCTCATCAGAGTCATCTTGAAGATGATAACTTACTTCAGTGATGATGGAGACCAAGGCAGGAAGGTGTGTCTGGGTGTGTGGTGGTTGCAAGGGAGGAGGTTGGGGTGGAGGCTGCGGGTGGAGGAGCCTGGTGGTCACACAGGGGGCTGTATGTGTGTGGAGTACAGGCCGTGGGGGAAGAGCAATCTGGTGTTCCTGAGTCCTGGGAATTGCGGGGTGAAGAGGACCAGGAGCCGGTGGTCCCACTGGCGCCTCAGAAACATCAAAGTGCCTTACATTTGCTTAGGGTCTGAGGCTTTTTCAAGAGCTTAGCCCTCTGCCGTCTTCATCGCACCTCCCAGTTTTCTGTAACAGAACAGAGCTGGTACTTGGGTGAAGTGGAAAGATTATTGATTTTAGAGTCAGATTTGTTCACGTTAATCCAAGTAATAGTTGAGGGCACATCATAGACCAGTGACTGTGCTTTGTGTTGGGGATACAGAGCTGAGGAAGAAGTAGAGGCTCCCTTGCTCACAGAGCACAAGGTCTGTGGTGGTGAAGGCCTGGGTCCTGCCCTGGCTTTTCCATGTGCTCCTGGGTTAGCATCCGTGAGGTTCAGTGGCCTCACTTGGGAAGCAGCAAAAGTAGCTTCTGCATCACAGGAGAGTGAATGAGGATTGAACAAGGGAAGCTGTGAAGGTGCTTTATTAATTCAAAAGCCTAACAACCTGGTAGCCATCATCACCCCTACACTGCAGACGAAGAAACACAATCCAAGAAAGAGTTAGAGTCGTAAGCAAATTGTTGGTAATACTGGCACCTGAATCCAGGTCTCCTGATTTTGATCCTTGTTTTCCTGTCATCGAGCAACACTTTTCTGGGCTCTGGGGGGAGGTTCCAGGAAAGAGGCTTTATTTCCAAGACTATTTGCTCTGTAAGTATTAACACATATTTATGTTTCCATGACAACAGCTGGTGGAGGGGAAAGGAGGGGAATGGTGGAAAGAAAGGGAAGGGACTAGTCGAAGCACATGTGTGAGTGGCCCATGGACATGGCCAACGGTGTGGGGACTGACTGTGGGAGCAAGGGGTAGGCTCAGCAGAGGAGGGCAAAGGGGGAACAGTTGGAACAAGTGTAGTAGAATAAACAAGAATAAAAAAAAGCTATTCAGTGGTTTTCAATCCTTCAAGCTCCCGTTCAGTTTACACTGGGACATGTGAAGTAATTTAACTGGGGGGTAAAGACTGTGGGGTCCTCTGTTGTCAATGTGATTTGAATGTGAAAATGTCTAAGTTAAAGTTTATTTTGATAAGTCAAGAAAAACACCAAACAAATACTTATGAAGCACCAAGTGTATGCACATCTTAGTGGTTGGTAGGGATACCAAATGCACCAAGCAGGAATTGTGATCTTCTGAAGGTACTAACATGTGTACTAAATACCTGCAGCAGAACAGACAGTGGACTGCCACAGGGTCTTCATATATAAAAGACGAGGCCCTGCCTGCCTTCAGGAAACCACACAAAGAAACAGGCAGTCATTCTAAGTGTTGTGTCAGGGTGGGAAAATGCACTGTGTGCTTGGGAGCACAAAGGAGGCCTGTGGGGGCCGGACGGAGAAGCTTTCTCAGAGCGATCTACTGTGTAGGTTTGCTCAAGAAGGTTGGGATTTTAGTGGTGAAAGTTCAGCATGTAGGGGAACTGCTTTCGTCCTAGGCAAACTAGGAAGGTGAGTCTCCTGCAGAGGAGTAAGTCTGGGAAGATGTGTAGTCATTTGCCAGCTACACAGAAATGTAGGTGCCTTCAGTCAGGTAAGGATTCTTATCAAGTGATTTAGCAAGGAAGTAGGGGGGGAGGGGAGGCCAAGCAAGGCTGTGGCCTGATCCCCTGGGAGCCCTGGATGGAAACTGCCCTGCGGAGTCTCTCCTGCCTGGAGGCAAGAGAGGGGGCTTTTGTATCTGGCCCCCCACTTTAGTCTGTCACTGGCTCCAGGTTTCCAAGGTTGGTTGGTCAGGGCAGGCACAGGAGACAGAACAATGTAGTAAGCAATGAAGCAATGTAGCTCCCAGGCCCCCAGGGCAAGGAGGTCCCCACTCCCATCCCCCCCTCACCTCAGGGCAGGTTTCTCCCTGAAGGCTGCAGGTTGTAGCTGTGCACAAAAGTGCCTGCAGCCAGTTGAAGGGAAGGAACCCTAGGGTCTGAAGGACACACCATGAGCATCCGCCAGAGGGGGAAAGATGCCCATAGAGGGGCTGTTTGGGAGTGCATTGAGATGCTCACTTCACAGCTGCAGGTCCTGTTTGCCTGCTGCTTCTGGCACTGTTAGCACTGGGGGCAGAGCAGTGAACCGGATAGACACTGCTCCTGAGCGTGATTCTCACCTGAGGCATCGTGAGCTGGATGGAGGTCAGGGAAGGCTCACTGAGGTGAGATCTGACAGAAGGGAATGAGACATTTTGAAGAGCCCAGGGAAGAAGGTTCTAGACAGAGAAATAAGAAGTGCAGAGACACTGAGGTAGGGAGTGTGTGAGTCCACAGTGACTGGTATTACGAGGTTGGCTGGGCAAGGTGCAGTAAGCAAGGACAAAAGGCACTGAAATTCAGAGGAGGAAGAGAGAAGGACTACCTAAGAGTACCTTTCCAGTTATGCAATTTTGATTTTAAAAGTATGCAAATTTAAGGGACTATCTTTTATTTCCTAGGTGGAAGTGGGAAGTATGTGCAGGAGGGAAGGTTTGTGAAAGATGATCCCTAAGATGCTGAGAAATTAGGAATGCAGCTGTTTTTTTTTCACTTTCACCCCTGCTCAGTAGGATTGCTGCCTTATCCAGATGCCTCAGAGAGCAAGAGGGCCGGGTGGAGGTTGGGGCTATGGGTGAAGGTGGTGGCTAGTGTTGGAAATGCCTGCCTTGACCTTATTCCAAGCTATGCATGACCCTGTCCCCTACCTCTCCTAGGCTTTCCTGTATGAATTCTTTGGCTTCTGCCTGCGGACCTCAAAGAATGAACAAGTAATCAAGGTGATGCTCTCCGCCATGCTCCAAACTTCCCATGAGGAGCTGCAGGAGAGGGAGGTGAGGCAGAGTGCACTGGCAAAAGGGGAGCATTTTCAGTTTGAGAGGCAGGCTGGCAAGGTGGCTAGAGGCTCGAACCTAGCAAAGCAGACCACCTGGGTTGGAATCCCAGCCCTGTCACCTATTAGCTGTGTGCCCTTGAGCAAGTTACTGAACCTCTCTGCACCTCAGTTTCCTCCTCTATAAGATGGAGCTGTGGTACTTATAGGATATTTCTTAAAGAGTTTTTTTTTTAATTTTGAAATCATTTTATACTTAAAGAAAAGTTGCAAAAACAAAAGCCAAAGAACTCCTGTTTATTCTTCTCCTAAGCAATGCTCTCTGCAAAATCTTAATGTTTTTCCATGTTTGCTCTATCATCTCCCATATAAATTGTCATTTATTTATTTATAAGTTATTATTATTGCATCTTCTGAACCTGAAATGATGCTGTAGTCATGATGCTCATTTACCCCTAAACACCTCAGTGTACATTACCTAAAAATAAGGATATTCTCTTACATAAGCACAGTACAGTAACCCAAATCAGGAAATTAATGTTGCTACAGCACTGTTATCTTGTTTATAGACCCAAATTGAAAATCATCAATTGTCCCAACAATGTGTTTTAGAGCAAAGGAAAAACATTCTTTTCTGTGGTCTAGAGTCTTAATTCAGCAACTACATTCAGTTGTCATTTCTTTTATTGTTCTTTAATCTGGAATAAGTTCCTCATCTTTATCTTTCAGGACCTTGACATTTTAAAGATTTCATTTCTCTATTTTCAGGTAGAGAGAGGGGAAGGGAGGTAGAAAGAGAGGAAAGGGAACATCGACATGTGGGAAGAATATTGATTGGTTGCCTCTTGCATAAGTCCTGACTGGGCTCCGAACTCACAACCCAGGCTTGTGCCCTGACCAGAATCGAACCTGGGACATTGCGCTTTGTGGGACACACCCAAACCCCGGAGCCACACCAGTCACAGCCATGATCTTGACATTTTAAAAGTGTACAGACCATTAATTTTGCAGAATGTGCCTAGGTTTTGGTTTGTTTCATATTTCCTCATGATTAGATTCAGATTGTGCGTTTTGGTGGAATCCCACAGAATCGATATGTGTTATAGGAAGGTTTTGAGGATAAAATGTAAAAGCACTGGGAAGAACGTGTGGCACCCAAGCACTCTCTACGTTTTGATGAGCTGTGCATTGGTGTCCACACTCTGAGGCCTCCCCTTTCCAAGGCCCTTCCCCTGCCAGATTCTCAGAGCACCCATCACCATCAGGGTCAGCAGCAGTGACTCACCAAGCCCAGGGTGCCAACAGCATCAATGGGGAGATGACACGTACAGGAAGGAGATAGCTAACTACACTGAATGGCCTACTAAAGGCTACGTGATGTGTCGCTGAGGCATAGTGGTTGTGTGGGCTGCCTGGGACTTGGGCTGGTTGAGGCCAGTTTCAAAGAAGGAGGGAGGCAGTTACTCACACTTGACATAAGACTGTGAGTCAAGACTCTGGGTTGGGAGCTTTTGGGGGCCCATTTAGAGAATAGTCAGGGGTCTAGCGGGACTGGAATGCGGAGTTCTTTGACAAGGAAGTAAAACTGAACTCTGCTAGCACCTGGGGACAGACTGAATACAGAAGAGAAAGACAAGAGGGAGAGGGCATTCAGGATGGTTCCTGGGTTTCTGGCATCTCGGTGGGAAAAGAAGAGTATCCTTCACTGAGACCAGGAACCCAGGACAAAAGGGGGAAGAAGACAATGCATTCAGTTTTTGACCAGCAGGGCTTGGGGGTGCCAGGTGGAGATGTCCACTGGTCGTGTAGATTTGGAACTCTGATCTGGGCTGGATGTCTAGATTTGGGAGATATGTTTTCCCCCTCTGCAAAACAGTGTCCCTCAAAGCATTAGTGTGAGGATCAATGAAATGACAGTATTAGGCTGGTGCAAACTAAACACTGATATTCTGATGACGTCAGTTAGGGTGATGATAATGATAATGATGATGACCAGGATGAGTGGAAGCCATGGCTAAGGGGGATGTAGGAAGAGGGACAGAATAGAACCCCCTTCTTTTTGTAATTAATTAATTTTTATTGTATCTTTTCCATTACCATTTAGTCTCCTTATACCCCCACCCCCATAATCACCACACTGTTTTCCATGTCCATAAATCCTTTTTTCCTTTTGTTCAATCCCCCCACCCCCTAACCACATTCCCCGTAGCTGTCAGCCTGCTCTCTGTCTGTGAGTGTGTCTCTGTGTTGCCTGTTAGTTCAGGATGTTCTTTAATTCCACATATATGTGAAATCACTTGGTATTTGTCTGACTCTGGCTTATTTCACTTAGCATAATGTTGTTGAGATCCATGCATACTATTGCAAAGGGAGAAATTTTCTTCCTTTTTTATGGCTGAGTACTATTCCATTGTATAAATGTCCCATCGTTGTTTTATCCACTCATCTACAGATGGACACTGTGGCTGCTTCTATATCTTGGTGATTGTCAATAATGCTGTAGTGAACATAGGGGTGCTTATGTTCTATCGAATTAGTGTTTTGGATTCCTTCGGATATATTCCCAGAAGTGGGATCACTGGGTCAAAAGGTAGATCCATTTTTAATTTTTTGAGGTATCTCAGTACTGCTTTCCACAGTGGCTGCACCAGTCTGCATTCCCACCAACAGTGCAAAAGGGTTCCCTTTGCTCCACATCCTCACCAGCACTTGTTGTTTGTTGATTTATTGATAATATCCATTCAGACAGGTGTGAGATGGTATCTCATTGTGATTTTAATTTGTGTTTCTCTGATGATAAGTGAACTTGAGCATCTTTTCATATGTTTATTGGCCATCTGTAGATCTTCTTTGGAGAAGGGTCTATTCAGGTCCTTAGCCTATTTTTCAATTGTATTGTAGGTATTTTTGGTGTTGAGTTTTGTAAGTTCTTCATAAATTGGATATTAGCCTCTTATCAGATGTATTGGAAAATATGTTCTCCTGTCCTGTGGGTTTTCTTTTCATTTTTGTTCCTTTGGTATGCAGAAAATTTTTAGTTTGATGTACTCCCATTTGTTTATTTTTTCTTTTATATCCATTGCCAGGGGACATATATCTAATAAAATATTGCTATGAGCTATGTCTGAGATTTTGCTGACTATGTTATCTTCTAGGATTTTTATGGTTTGGGGTCTAATGTTTAAGTCTTGAATCCATTTTGAATTTATTCTTGTGTGTGGTATAAGAAGGTGGTCTAGTTTCATTTTTATGCACATAGCTGTCCAACTTTCCCAGCACCATTTATTAAATGAACTATCTTTAGCTCATTGTATATGCTTAGTTCCTCTGTCAAATATTAATTGATTCTAAAGTGTGGGTTTATTTCTGGGGTTTGTATTCTGTTCCATTGATTTATGTGTCTGTTTTTAAGCCAGTACCATGCTGTTTTGATTACTACGTCCTTAAGTATTAGGTATTAGGTAGCGTGATTCCTCCACCTTTGTTCTTCTGTCTCAGGATCGCTGTTGCTTTGCAAGGCCTATGTGTAGAAACCCCCTTCTGATAATCCACTAGTCCCTCCTTTCTAAAGAGGTAAAATTTTTCATTCATCCGCTTTGAGTCCAAAAGTCTACAAGTCCCATTAAAATCTCACCCCTTCTTGAGGATCTGTGTCCTGGAGCCTGTCGGTGTCCCAAGGTCCTCCACTCTGCCTTTTCTTGCTGCAGAGACTTAATAGTGGCCCTTCCAGTATGAATGAGCCAGTTGGCAAACAGCTGGCACCTGCATGTCTGTGTTGACCATTTCTTTGGCTCTGTGCCCAGGCATCCTCATTGAATATGCTCTTGGGAGAAGCTCAGCTGGCACTGCAGTCAAAGGGGCCTGTTAAGAGACAGAGGGATGTAAGTTAAAGTCTCCTCCTGGTGAGAACCAGAGAGTCCCCAAGCCCTAGTGCTTTTGGCTCTCTCTAGTTGTCGATTCCCAGATCCACTTCTCCTCCAACTTTCAGATCCACTGGCACGGAAAACATTTCCACTTGGTTGTTGTGCCACGCCTCCCATACAACACATCCAGGGACTCACTTCTTCCTCCCTCTCCAACCCAGACAGGCTCCCCATTTCACCTGCCTGTTTCAGTCAGAGTTACTGCTGTCTTCTGTTCTCCTAAACTAGAAATATGGGCATCGTCTGTGTCTTCCCTCTCTTCCATCTCCTCTCTGATTAGCTACCTAATCCTGTCAATAAGGTGCTTGAGATTTGCTCTTCCCCCTCTGTTCCCTCATCAGAACAAACATTCTCTGAGTTCCCAGCACATATAAAACTATCCTCAATTGTGCAATGTTGGAATTGATAATACCAAGATTTTTTTAAACCTGTGACCCTAATTTCTTTTTATTCATTGTCTTCTTGAATTACTTCTTACAGACATTTTACTCTTTATCTGGATTTTAAACAGTGCAAGTCTGAACCAAATTTCCCTTCGATATTGTTTCTCTCCCTTCCTCTCTCTAAGTCCTGCTTCTGGGGAGTATGGCAGGTGCTTCGCTCACCCTGAGCTGTGGCATGAGGTTGAGGCTCTCCCTGTTACAGGGCATTGCTGTGGCACTCAGTGTTGTGTCCATGAAACATCTGGAGATAGTCCTGGAAGAAGTGCGACTATACAGTGCTGTCCTCACTGACAAGGATGCATCGCCCATCCTGAAACTCACGGAGGTGATACCATTCCCAGAGGGATCTGCCCACCTCCCACACAGAGCCCTCCAAAAGCATCCCCATCACCCCAGCCTCCCACTTCTCAAGCTTTGTGATGCACCTATAAGGGCTTCTCTTTCCCTCTGACCAAATGTGGGAAAGATTCCCCCACCCCTTCCTTTCTCTTACTTCCTCCTGTCCAAACTTTGGGCCCTGGTATCAGCAGCTGCATGCCCTCTTCCCTCAACTGCTCACCGCTCCACCTCCCCATCTTCCCTCCCACAACCTCTGGGCCACCTTTTCCTTCTGAACCTCTGTTTCCCCATCAGGCAAGATGGGGTTAGGTGAAGAGGAGCCAAGTTTTCCCCTTCCCCCTACAGGAACATCAGCAAAGGAAATGGGTGATGGTACATAGTACAATCTGTTTAAGCTACGGCAAAATAATTGCAGAGCACAAGGGAGCCATCTTCATACATTTAGATGGCATCCTGGCCTTGGTCCTGCAACACTACCACAACTGCATTGTGGAGAAGGTACTTCCTGCTCACTCTGCTTCTCCAGCTCCCTTCTCCGCCATCTCTTTGCCTGCCCTTTCAGAAAAATGCCTGTCCTTGAATGGGAGTCAGGGGGTGCAGCTAATACAGTTACTTCTCCCACATTTCAGTCCTTTCACTTAATCCCACTGGAGACTCTAACTGGCCAAGCATGGACCACAGGAATTTCAAGTCTGTTAAAAAGTGTCTCCTTCCATGGTGGCAAGCTATGTAACATGCCTTTGGGCTCTGCATTGCCTTCTCTGATGAAGGGATGAGTAGAGCTTAAATCTCCTGGTAGTCATAGGAGGAAGGATTTAGGGGAGATGAAGGAGCCTCACACTATTCTCCTGCCTTTGCTGATTGTCCGCAGCATGGGTCCCCAGGGACAGAGATGAAGCTGTTTCCATTCTCAGCTAGACATATTTCAGAAGAACTTATCCATGGGAAAGACACTATCTTGAGAGACAAGGAGGCTAGATCTATCCTAATTTAGGAGTTCCATGAGGGGGACTGAGGAAGGGGGTTGGTGAGCGGGCTGGCTCCATCCCCCATAGGGATGTCCCAGGCTACCCTCATAGGGAAGACGCAGAGTGTCAGCCTGAGGAAGGCTACAGAAGGCTTAGCTCCTCATCCCCCCAGACTTGCTGTAGGTAGTGTGCCCTGGTCCTGGGATCATGCTCACCTTGGAGGTCTATGAGCTTCCTGGTTCATCCAGGACAAGAACCTGCAGGAGGATTACCTGGATGCCCTGACCATCCTGACAGACATCCTGAGCAGCCAGCAGCACTTGGCCTGTGGATTCAGTTTCCCCCAGAAACTGTCATTAATAAGCCTCATGGTGGTAAGTACCTCTCAGGAGGATGGAGGTGGGAATGCAGAGAGGAGGGAGGATGGGTCTCGTGGGAATCACTGATAGCACTCCTAGGCTGGGGGAAGGTGTGGTTGGGAGTCAGAGAGGGGTGCTGTCCTCAGAGTCTTTGGAGGTCCCTAGAAGCTCTAGATTCCATCTTCTGATGGACATAGCCTGGAGCAGGGGACACAGAGGCAGACGGGAAAAACATGTTTGCCACCCTCTTTGGTGTGTGTGTGTGTGTGTGTGTGTGTGTGTGTGTGTGTGTGTGTGTATGTGTGTTAGGAGCTGATCAGCGAGGAGCCATTGGACTTCATCTCCAGCCCCATTAGACAGAAGGCAATGAACATCATCGCTAACTTCAGGTAACAACATGCCATCCACTCTGTCTTCTCTGCCCTGGTTCTGTTTCAGCTCTTTATTCCCTAGTCGATCCCCACCGCTTATTTTCTGCCTCTGCTTCTAGCATAAAGAAGTAGTAGCAATTTACTGGACAATGTCTGCCACTTTTTGGGCAGGATTTTTTGGATGCAGTTTTCAGAGCACCTGGCAGAGACAACCTGGAGATAGGACTTGCTGTCACTTCTTCCCAGGCTTCCCTCTGCTTTCAGGGCTGCCCCAGCTAGGCACCTCCATCTCCATCACTGATGCCCATTCTCTAAAAGCCTCTGGGGAACCAAAGAGTAATATATCCTCCCTAATTAGCAGTACCCCTCCCTGTGAGGGTCATGCCTCGCCTCTTCCCCTTAGTTCCCTCCTTCCCACCTTCCTGGCTCTTTTCACCTTTTCTTACTGTTTCTTCCCTTTCCTCCTATTACTCTTTCTTCTTCTATCTTCCTCTTCCTTGGTCCCACCTACCCCTCTCTCTCTACCACCTCTTTCTTTACCTTCCTCAGCAGTTATTTCTGACCATCATGGTCTAGTTACACTTCTCCTCCCTGTTTCTTAGGATGCTGGAGCCCCTGTTAGAGGTAGAACAAGGAGTAGAGCTACTCCGATTGTGCTTCAAGAGTGTACTCTGCCTGCCGCCCAAAGATGTGTTGCAAAAGGACGCATCTAGTCCCGAGGAGGCCCTGGCCAACGTGGTAAGTAACTCTGATGTTTGTCTCTTTGGCTTTAGTTTTTTATTTTGTAAATTTTATTTTATTGATTGTGCTATTATACTTGTCCCAATTTTACCCCTTGTCCCCTCCACCTGGCACCACCCAGTCCCTCAGGCATTGTTCGTGTCCATGGGTTATGTGAATAAGTTTTTTGGCTACTCCATTCCCTTTACTGTACTTTGCATCCCTTTGGCTATTCTGTAATGACCTATTTGTTCTTCTTAATCCCTCACCTCTTCTCCCATTCTCCCACAACCCTAACCCATCCCACAACCATCAAAACAGTCTGTGGATCTATGATTGTGCCTCTGTGCTTCTTGTTTGCATAGTTTCTTATTTAGATTCAATTGTTGGCAGATAGCAACTGAATTTCCTTGATCTTCTTCAAAATCAGTTGGTCTGTTCATGTTGGGCCTTCTTTCATCAGATGTCTGGTGATCCTTCCTTTTTACGTCATATTTATTTATTTTATGAAGGAAGGACTGGTACATACAGAAAGGGCTGAGGTGGGAAGTTTCCTCTGGTTGTGTCCCAATGGGGCTCTCCTCAGAGTAAATCTGGTGAGGGTGAGGAGGGTATTTTGACAGGATTTCCCTGTGCGGGGGCACACCGGGAATTCCAAGTGCTCAGTAAGGACAGATCTACCCTGAGGTGGATTTTTTTCTGAGTCCTTTATTCCAGGGAAAGCTGCCTTTCTTTCTCTTTCTCCCTGAGTTTCAGTTTTAGTGGTCTGGATCTATCACAAATGTTGCTTTGGTTCTCCCAGCAGTCCTTACCTTTAGAAGTGCTCCTTGGCAGCGTATCTACTTTCTTTATAAGGTTTTGGGCAAGGCCACTCAGTTCACTAAAGGGCGAGAGGGAGAAATCCAGTCTCCCAGCTTTTGTGAATCCGTTAACACCAACTGCCAGGTCGGTCCTCTTCCCCCTGGAGCCAGCCACCTCTGAGTCAGGGCCTCTTACTGAAGCTGCCCACACTGGGAGCAGAGTCCCAGATGAACTCAGGTGGGGAGTGGGGATGGAGCAGCCAGGGGTAGCTATGTTCTCAGGGATCTCCCAGTCCACCAGGCCAGACTGCCCAGCAGGCAGACATCTGTGCTCTGGTGCAAACAACAGAGGAATCTATTGAAGTAAGTGGTGGGCGAGTAGCGCTTGGAATGTAGGGGGTGATTTTGGAGCAGGCTTTCTCAAGGAAGGCTTCCTAGACAGCCAGGTAACTGAGCAGGTGTCTAGAAGGAGGGCTAGGCCTGAGAGCTTGGCAGTTGTTTGAGTCCCTTTTTTCCGCTCAGACTCTATTGAACGCCACCATGGAATCCCTCCAGAGGCTCACGAAGGCAGTTATTACTGAGATGCCCACACGGATCGAGGACTGCTTGGAGGTCAGTGGGAAGAAGCCCCTGGAAGTCCACATATTAGTTTCCTAGGGATGCTGTAATGAAGTACCACAATTGAGGGGCTCCACACAACTTGCTCTCACAGTCATAAAGGATGGAAGTCCAAAATCAAGGTGTCAGCGGGGTTGGTTCCTACTGGAGGCTCTGAAGGAGAGTCTGTTCCAGGTGTCTTTCCTAGCCTCTGGCGATTGCAAGCAAGCCGTGGGGCATCTCTTGGTCTGGACACATATCATTGCAATCTCTGTCTCCATTTATTTCCACAGGGCATTCTCCCCTCTGTGTGTGTGCGTGCGCGCGCTCTTCTTAATAAGGACAGCAGTCATTGGGTCAGGACCCACCGGAACCCAGTATGAACTCAACTTAACCTGAATCACCTACAAAGACCCTATTTCCAGACAAGGTCACATTCTGAGGTGCTGGGTGGACATAAATTTGGGGGGACACTATCAACCCAGTACAGTTGGAAACAGACGGGAACAGTCTAGGGACAAACTAAGAAGGAGAACTGCTGATGAAGGTGGGGCGCAGAGCTCTTAGGGAAAGATTAATAGGGGCTGGGATCCAAGTAATGTAGGTCTTGCCTTTGGAGAAGAAAACGTCCTCCTCGCTTCCTTCCTCCCCATCAGCCATCACCGTGACCACCTCCTCTCTCAGTGCCCTTCTGCTGCTTCACAGCAGTTAAAGTTGAAAGCAGGGGCTCTGGACTTCCACACACTGCAGTTCCAGATTCTGGCCCTGCTGTTCGCTGTGTGGTCTTGGGGAGTTGCTTCATTTGTCTGTGCCCCAGTTTTCCCCTGGAAATGGAATGACAGTACCTAGTTAATACCGTCATTTTGATAATTGAATGAGTGATTGGCTTAAAGAATTGAGGTGCAGGTTCAAATAATTTGTCCATTTAAAAAATTGTCTGCCTTTTTATCAACAATTTTCCTTTGTTAATGTCATTACGATTCTTTGGCCTTCTCCTGAAAACTCTATTCCCCAATTACTGCGGGAAGTTTAAGATTTCTTTGCAGTTCCTGTTGTTAGATTGTAGATCACTGAGGACTATAGTCAGAGAATTGCATCCAAAAGTTACCTCTTGAAATAATTCTTTTCTGTGTGATCATGTTATCAAATTGGTATAATTTACACTTACTTGTTTGTGTCAAATTTTGTGGTTGTCTTCCTTTTATTTAATTGAAGAGCTTGATGATGTAGAGATTTCCATCATTAAAAACTTAAAACTATGTAACATTTTGCTCAGCAAATTCTTCCTCCCATACCGATCTTCTTAACCTCGTTACCACTCACCCTCTGTAGATAAGCTTTTCATTCACTTCTGGTTTGTGCTTCCCATTTTACTTAGTAAACGTAAACAAATCTCTGTTTCTGGTATAATCTTATCTCCGTTTCTTTTATGCTGCAGGTAGCACATTCTGCCTAGTACCCTGAACCTTGCTTTTTTCATTTGTCTGTATCAGTTCACAAATATATTCCCCCTTTTTCCCTTATGGTTTCACACATCGTGTGTTTGTCTCACAGTTTCTTCATCAGTCCCCTATAGATGGACACTGGACTGTTTCCAATCATTCTGCTGCTAGTTTTCTCTGAACTTTTGAATTTGAAAGGATTGTAGATTCTCAGGGAGTTGCACAAACACTATAGTACTTAGAGGCCTTGAATAGCACACTGTCAAAACCAGGGCACTGACGTGGGCACACTATCGTCAGACTACAGGCTTTGTTCCGTTTCCGCCAGTGTTTGCATGCGCTCATTTGGGTGTGTCCTACACAGTTTGATCTTTTTTGTAGAATTATGTACATACCCCACCACAACCATTATGATTTGGATATTCCCTCACCAAGAGAAATTCTCTTGTGCTACTGCTTTATAGACACATCGCCTCCCCACCTTGCCTCTGTTCCCTGGCAGCCACCAACCTGTTCTCTGTCTCTGTAATCGTGTCCTTTTGAGGATGTTGTATACATGCAATCACTAGTGTGTTAGCTTTCATGAGGGTGACTTCTTTCCCTAATCATAATGGTCACAAGTCCTTTTACAGCTCTGTCATTTGCACGTTTTCATCCAATCAGTAGTCTTTTTGTTCAAACTATAAGAGAAAGTTTATTTAGAAAATGACAGATGTAGAAGGGAGCCATAGAAGTACTAATTTTATTGATCTTTTAAAAGAACCAACTTTTTGTTTGTTTTCTCTATTTATTCTGTTCATATTTTTCTCTGTTTTTGTTTTCAACTTGTATCAGTTTTTGCTATTATTTGTAGTATTTTCTTCCTTCTGCTTTAATTGGACTTACTTTACTTTTTCTTAAGTGGAAACTTAGATTATTGACTTGAGACCTTTTTCCTTTACTAATATGAATATTTAGTGCTATAAATTTCCCTTTAGGCATGAGGTTAGCTGATCTCATACATGTTGATATGCTGCATTTTCATTATTCAGTTCCAAATATGTTACAATTTCTCTTGAATTTTCTCTTTGGCCAATAAATTATTTATAAATGTGTGGTTTAATTTCTAGAAGTTTGAAGAATTTTCTTTCAGTTCTCTTTTAGTTTTTGGTTTCTATTCTAATTCCATTATGGTCAGTTTTCCTTCACCTGAGATTATGTTTATCTCACCTTTTATGATTTCAGTTTTTAAAATTTGTTAAGTTTTCATTTAATGAGGCAAGATATGGCCTATTTGCTCCTGTGGGCTGTGTGGTGCTAAAATGCCACCTGAGGGTGTTGTTCAGTTCTGTGGTCTCTTTGCTGGCTTTCTATTTACTGATTATATTGATCACTGAAAGACGAATGTTGAGATCTCCACGTCTGCTGAGGATTTACCTGTTTTTCCTGTCTGTTCTGTCAGCTTTTGCTTCACATGTTTGGAAGCTGTGTTAAGTGCATACATGCTAGGATCTTCTTGGTAAATTGTTCTTTTTGTCCTTATGAAATACCTTCATTATCTCTAGTAATTTTCTTTGCTCTGAAGTCTTATTTCTCTATTATAAATACTCACTATAGCTTTTTTAAAGTTTGTATTTGCAAGACACTTGTTCATCTTTTTACTTTTGGCATACCAATTTTTTGGTATTTGAAATGAATTTCTTGCAGATAGCAGAGAATTGGTCATTTAAGAAATCTATTTGGTAGGCTCATTTTTAAAAATGCTTTCTGACGATTTATCTTTTATTTGGTGTGTTCAGGCCATGTACATTTTCTAAACGAACATCGATTTTATTTACAAAGCATTGAAGCTGCAGCAAGAGGTACCCAAGGCTAAGTCTCCTCTGGTGCAGAACTACAGGATGTTAAAACAAAAAGGGGGGATGACGAAAGGGAGGAAGATGCTTATACTGTACAAACTGAGAAAATCAAACTGAGATGGACAGAGGTTTAATGAGCTGAAAAAAATCCCAGAAGCAGAAATAGTTATTAGGAGCTGCTGCCAGGAACCTTTGTATCACGCCTTTTGCACATTATTGCAGAGTTACAGCACAGAGAGACATGGACCGGAAGTCATGTTTTGCTGTTCTTCTATATAAGATGTAGATTGGATGGATGTGTACAGTGGGTGTTTGAAATTCTCTGAAAATCCAGAGTAAAGGAACCAGATGTGGGGAGGGCTCACTAGCTGACTGAGGAGAGCTTTTAGCTGACCCAGTAGTGCTTCACCTGTGTCATCATTTTCACAGTGTGTTCAAAGGGGAGTGTAATCACTGCTTATTGTGAAACCGCTATCAGTTGGAGGGTGCTCCTGGAGGCAGCTGAACAAATGGATTATCTTTTGCAGATTGGGATAGAAATCAAGGGAGAGCCCATCAATGAGAGCCTCTCTCTCCCCTTCTATCTTTTAGAACCAAAACATTCAGTAGTTGAATTCTTCCTGAGTCAGTTGCAACACATCTATATTTTTAGATGCTTCTACTTTTTTCCTCAAACATTTGTTTTGTGGATTTCACTTCATAGTTCATCTCACACCAGTGACTGAGATTAGTAGGTGGCTCACTGACATATTTTCAATAGGTCATTGACATTTAATGAAATTACTGATATAATAAAGTAATAAAGGTTTACCGCTTTATTACATGTGTACTGCCTTTTCCCTCTCATTTCTGTTCCTCAATTTCCTCCATTTTTATCTCCTCTGGTTTATTTCCACATTTTAATAGTATGTTTTAGCTTATGTATTGTGGTTTAAAAATATCTCTTTGTATAGTTTTTATAGCAGTAGCTGTAGGGATTACAATATATATACTCTTCACAACCCATTATACTTAGAATCAATGTTTTACCGCTGCAGGTGGAATGTAGACACTTTCTCATCACATAGACTTCTTTATTCTCCACCATCTTTATGTTATAGTTGTCTTCACATTATGTTTACATATATTAAAAACCCCATGAGACAGTTTTCTATTTGGTTTGAGCCATCCAACATCTTTTTCAGATCTCGTTAGAATAGTCTGTTGCCCCGGCCAGTGTGGCTCACATGGTTGGAGCATCATCCTGTAAACTGAAAGGTAGTGGGTTCGATTCTGGTCAGGGCACCTGCCTAGGTAGGGGTTCAGTCCTTGGTCAGGGCATAAACCAGAGATCTCTGGTCTGGGGTGCATAGGAAAGTGATTGATGTTTCTCTCCCTCTCTCCCCTTCTCCTTTCCCCTGTGTCAAAAATCAATAAGCATGTCCTAAGGTGATGATTAAAAAAAAAAGAATGGTCTGTTATATTTACTGAGATATTTACCATTTGTGTTCAATCCTTATGTTCCAACTTCACTGTTGTTATCATTTTTCTTCCCTTTGTTTTTTTCAGAGCAAATTTGTTGTCGAGGAATTCTCTTAGTTTTCCTTCACCTGAGAGTGCCTTTATCTCACCATAATTTCTGAAGGCCTTTTTCCCCTCTCCGGACACAAATCCTGGGTCATTTTAACTTCCGCATTTTAAAAATATCATTCCACTTCTTTCTTTCTGATAAGAACTACACATATGTTCAGATCCCTGTTTTCCTATAGGTAACAATTCATTCCTTCTGGTTTCTTTCAGGATTTTGGTTCTCTGTTTTTAGTTTTCAGAAATTTCATTATGATGTGTCTGCATGTGGATTTCTTGAGATTTATCCGTTTGGAATGCACGGAACTTCTTGAATCTCTGAAGTTATGTCTTTTAGCAAATGTTGGAAAATTTCAACTATCACCTATTCAATTTTTTTTTAGTATTGCGCTTTCTGATTTCCCTCTGGGGTGCCAATGACGTAAATGTTGGACATTTTGGGACTGTCCTACAGGTCCCTGTAGTTCTGTTTATTGATTGATTTCTCTTGTATTTTTCCCATTGCATTTAGCCCCCTTATACCCCCTTCCCCTCTGCAATCATCACACTGTTGTCCATGAGTCCTTTTTCCTTTTTGCTCAACTCCTCCACCCCCTCAACTCCCCACCTTTGCTGTCATCTTGCTCTCCATCTATGAGTCTGTCTCCATTTTGCTTATTAGTTCAGCTTGTTCATTAGATTCCACATAAGAGTGAAATCAATATGGCATTTGTCTTTCTCCCTTATCTTATTTTACTTAGCATCATAATGTTCTCCAGGTCCATGTACCCACCTTTGAGACAAAGGGTAAAAGGGTCTCAAAGGGTAAAATTTTCTTGGGACAACACCAACAGCATTAAAATACAACCCACAGAAAGGGAGGATGTATTTGCCAATACATCTGATAAAGAGTTAATAGCCAAAATTTATAAGGAACTTAAAATACTCAACACCAAAAATGTAAACAACCCAATTAAAATTGGCTAAGGACCTGAACAGATGCTTCTCCAAAGAGGACATACAGATGGCCAATAGGCACATGAAAAGATACTCAAGTTCACTAATCATCAGAGAAATGCAAATTGAAACCACAATGAGATATCATCTCACACCTGCCAGAATGGCTATCATCAATCAATCAACAAACAAGTGATGGTAAGGATGTGGAGGAAGGGGAACCCCTTTGCACTCTTTGTGGGAATGCAGACTGGTGCAGCCACTGTGGAAAGCAGTATGGAGATACCTCAAAAAATTAAAAATGGATCTGCTGTTGGACCCAGTGACCCCAGTTCTGGGAATATATCCAAAGGAACCCCAAACACTAATTCAATAGAATGTAAGCACCCCTATGTTCATTGCAGCATTATTTACAATCACCAGGATATGGAAGCAGCCCAAGTGTTCAGCAGTAGACAAGTAGATAAAACAACTATGGGACATTCACACAATGGAATACTACTCAGCAGTAATAAAGAAGAAAATTTTGCCATTTGTGACAGTAAGGATGGATCTGGAGAACATTATGCTATGTGAAATGAGCCAGTCAGAGAAAGACAAATACCACATAATTTCACTCATATGTGGGAACAAATGAACAAACTGAACTAACAAGCAAAATAGAGACAGGCTTATAGTTAACAGGATGACAGCTAGTGGGGTGGGGGGAGTGTCGGGGGGGTTAAGCAAAAAGGAAAAAAGACTCGTGGACATGGACAACAGTGTGGTGATTGCAGGGAGCGGGGAGGATGGTTTAAGGGGACTAAGTGGTAATGGAAAAAATACAATGAAAAAAAGAAAATTGGTGATGCTCTTTTAAAAGAACTTATTACTGAAATATCACTTACTACATTATAGTGTATAAATCATAAATGTACTTAGATACATTTTCACTTATGTATACATCTGTGTAAAATACCAGTCAGATCAGCCTACAGAATATTTCCAGTACCCCAAAAAGTTCCCCATGTTCCCTCTCCCATTGAATAACCCCTGACAATAGCTGCTCTTCTGACTGGCATCACCATAGATTAGTTTGGCTTGTTCTGGAAACGTCACATAAATGTAATCGTACAGTGTGTATTTTTTTGTGTCTGTATTACTTCACTCCAACAATATATCTTTGAGCTTCATCTATGTTGTTACATGCAGCACTGGATCATTCCTTCTTACTGCTACGTAGTATCCCATGGAATGAATGTACTTCTGTTTCTTTTTGCAAAACCATGGCATGGTGATTCTAGCATTCTTCATTCGTATTTAGCTGGAATTCTTCTCTAAAAAGAAGTTACCTTTAAAGACTATTTGGTTGCCATTGAGGTACAGCTCATATAGAAAAGGCAAGATAAATGCTGCATCCTTTTTCTTTATCAGTTTTCACAGTAATTAATTATTTCCCAGTATTCTCCAAAAGCAACAAGGGACAGTTATTTTTCTAGTATCAATATTTACTTCATTTTATTTTTATTTTTAAGTATATTTTATTGATTATCCTATTAGAGTTGTCCCAATTTTTTTCTCCCCTTTATCCCCACACCACCCTGCACCACCCCACCTCCAGCATTCCATCCTCCTAGTTCATGTCCATGGGTTATACATAGAAGTTCTTTGGCTTCTCTGTTTCTTATATTATTCTTAACCTCCCCCCATCTATTTTATGTCTACCAATTATGCTTCTTATTCCCTGGACTTCTCCCCCCATTCTTTTCCTCCCCCGTCCCACTGAAAACCCTTCCTGTGATCTCCATTTCTGGTTCTGTTCCTGTTCTAGTTGTTTGCTTAGTTTTTGTTTTTTAAGTTCAATTGTTGATAGTTGTGAGAGTGTTGTCATTTCACTGTTCATAGTTTTTTATCTATTTCTTAGATAAGTCCCTTTATCATTTCGTATAATAAGGGCTTGGTGATGATGAACTCCTTTAACTTGACCTTATCCAGGAAGCACTTTATCTGCCTTTCTATTCTAAATGAGAGCTTTGCTGGATAGAGTCATCTTGGATGTAGGTCCTTGCTTTTCATGACTTCACATACTTCTTTCTAGCCCCTTCTTGCCTGTAAGGTTTCTTTTGAGAAATCAGCTGATAGTCTTAAGGGCACTCCTTTGTAGGTAACTGTCTCCTTTCCTCTTACTGCTTTTAAGATTCTCTCCTGGTCTTTAATCTTGGATAATGTAAATATGATGTACCTTGGTGTGTTGCTCTTTGGGTGCAATTTCTTTGGACTATCTGGACTTCCTGGACTTCCTGGAAGTCCATATCTTTTGCCAGATTGGGGAAGTATTCCCTCATTATTTGTTCAAATAAACTTTCAATTTCTTCCTCTTGGTCTTCTCCTTCTGGTCCCCCTATGATTCACATGTTAGAGAGCTTAAAGTTGTCCCAGATGTTCCTCAGCCTCTCCTATTTTTTTTTTTTAATTCTTGTTTCTTCATTGTGTTCTGGATAGATGTTTATTTCTTCTTCTTTTTCCAAATTGTTGATGTGAATCACAGTTTCCTACTCTTCACTGTTGACTCCCTGTATATTTTGTTTTATTTCCCTTTGGGTAGTTTCATTTTTTCCTTCATTTTGCAACTGAGCTCAATCAGTTCTATGAGCATCCTGATTACCAATGTTTTGAACTCTGTATCAGATAGGTTGTCTATCTCTTAGTCACTTAGCTCTTTTTCTAGAATTTTGATGTGTTCTTTCATTTGGGCCATATTTGTTTGTCTTGGTGCACCTGATATGTTGTAAGGGTGCAGAGCCTTAGGTATTGCCAGTGTAGGGCAACCCATGTGCCTGCAATGTGGTGCTGTATGTGGGGGAGGGGTCTGAGAGGGAACAATGTCGCTTTCTGGGCTCTCAGTCAGCCTTCAGTCATGTTCCCCACTACCCACAAGCAAATTGGTTCATTCTGGTACTACTTCCCAGGTGGGAGGGTTTGTGTACATTCTAGGACCCGGTGGGTCTCTCCAACAAACTCTCTTGTGAGGCTGGGAGTTTCTTCTGCCACCTCAATCTCCACAAGTTTTTACAGCCAGAGATTTTGAGGCTTTATTTCCCCATTCTGTAACCCTGGTTTGTGCTGTGTGTCTTGCTCCCCAGTTGTTCCTCCTGGATTATCCTCATGCAAATGTGGGACCTCCAGGTCTACCAGCTGCTGCCTTGCCATGAGTCCTCCCTACCCCTGCCCCTCCTACCCATCTAAAGAAATGTTTCTTCTTTAACTCCTTGGATGTTGGACTTCCATACAGTTCTCTTTTCTAGCAATTCTGGCTGTTTTTTGTTTTTAAATTTCCTGTTGTCCTGCTTTTGGTTGTATGAGGAGGCAAAGTGTATCTACCTATGCCTCCATCTTGGTAGGAAGTCTTCTAGTATCATTTGAATTTATAAAAGCTTCATGTGTTTTAATCAAATACAACTATTACTCTGTTGATGTCTGTGTTGTCCTACCTTCAGTGAGTGGCAGACTTCAAGTTTGCTCCTGAATCCAGCATGACCCCATTAGCCTTCAATAGCTTCCTTGCTCTCCAGTGTAGTATCTTATATCCTCTCCATGAAAAATGGTATTTAGAGAACACAGTCTCGTCTCTGGAGTATTTTGTAACATTCTGGCTGCAAGGAAGACTTGTAAAACTCCCACTAAAGTTCCTCATCTCTTCAGAAAGTGTTTTTTCTGGTCAGTGCAGCCTCAGCATTCTCTTGAGTTGGTTGTGAATTTTCACCTGCTGCTCTTCTACTTTTTCAATTATTAATTGTTGTCTGTTTAGATGCATCATGTTAGATCAATGACTGTAGATTAAGTAGCACTGCATCTTTGGGTCATTGATATTTTGGGCCATGATTTACTAAAGGTGAGGCATTTATGCATTGCATTTCCAGTGAAATTATTTATCATTATATTTCCCAAGCAGACATTTATACACACTTTGCCTTGGAATCCGTGAATACAGTGATTCTTCTTTGTTATCACCTAGTTCTCTTCTACTGAAGAGTGGGAAGAGGTGGGTACAGGAACACTAGGGTATATAGACCCACTGAAGTGAATAGAGTGGATATATTTTGAGAGCCACTGCTTTAACCTGAAGGAAGGGATAGGAATTGAGGAGATTTCTAGCACCTAGGTGAGAGGAAATTTGGGGCTGGGAAATGAAGGCCTCTAGTACCAGACCCACATAACCTGCATCTTGTCAAAAGAGGACCTGCTGTCAGAAGTCTTACCCTGATACTTTGCTGAAGCCAGGTTTATGAGTACCCGTCTATCCTCTGGGATGCAGCTGAATAGGCCTCTCCTTTTATCCTCTTCTCCCTCCAGCTTTTGGACCCATGGATTAATTCCCGGAAGGACAATGAGCAGGAACGGGCCATGCGGTGTGCTGCACAAGTTCTTGGATTTGTCACAACGATGGATAAATTCAATGTGAGTGGGAGCCTGCCCTGGAGCCTGGGCCTCATATCCTGTCTGGGTGCCCTTATTCCTGTATTTATCCAAAACTTCATCACATGCTCCGAGCCTCAGTCACTCATGCTCATCCTTCTTCACCCTGACCCCATCATGTTTTCTCTTGTGCATCCCATCTTCTTCACTCCTTCCTCCCTGCTGACATCTTCTACTTGGTTTTTTTCTCCATCCACCAATTTTATTTCATTCCACTTGTTTCATTTTAATGCTATGTATCTGAACAAGCAGTTACTAAGCACCTACCTTGTGCCAGGCACTGTGCTAGGTGCTATAGCAAGCATACAGATAACCGAGGCAGTTCCCTGACGGTATGGATCTTACAGTCCACCGTGGGGAGAGGCACACACAGCATGAACTTAAACAGAAGGTGATAATTAATATGTAAACCAAATGTTGTGGGAATGAAACATCAAAACAAACATTACAAGTGAGGGCAGTAGGGGAAGCTTCATTGAGGAGGAGGCATTTGAGCGAGGCTTGACAGGTGAGTAGGGTACCAAGAGGCAAAGAAAGGAGACAGACTAAGGTCATTCCAAAACTATGATCCCTTATGTCCTTTAGGGACACAATTCACATGCCTAATCCCATTCCCACTGACCTCACCTAGTCTCTCACCGTTCATGTCTCTGGCACATGCATTCCCTCCTCCCAGTTCTTTCCCTGTAAGAACTCAGCCTAAGGGAATGGCTTGATAACTTCCAGCTTCTTTCCCCAGATGCAGATTGAGATCACTCAGCTGGGGCACTGGGTAAAGCTTCTGGCCGTGTGTTGCCAGGACCCTGTGGGCAACATCTGCTCTCTGTCATCCCAGGCTGCCTACAACCTCAACTGTATCCTCTCAAGAAAAGAGGGTAAGGGGAAGCTTCTCTTATCACCCAGTCTGCAGCCTCCCACTTGGGCTGGCCATCCCCCACACTCTGTCCTGGAAGAGTGAGACCCAAGAAGTTAATTGAACACCTCATTTCCATTTACAAATCTGTCCACAAACATCTACAGTTAATCTCTTGGGCCAAAATACTCACACAGGAAATAGTTCTTTTGAATTAGTTTCTCTTCCTCCTGCAGAGTCCCATACTTTTACCCAGTTCTACCTCTGCTCTGAGACAGGCAGCTTTGGGGTCCTTTGAGCTCAACTCCCACCATTCCTGTTCTCAAGGACCATTCCTCCACTCTCAGTCCCACAGGACACACATAGCCCCCAGCTGACTTAGGGCAGTAGGAGTTTGGCCTAGAAGGTGGGAAAGTGAGGAGCCTAAGATGCTTCCTCGGTGTCTAAGGGGTGTGGTCGGGTGTTTTTGTTTCAGGGATGGAAAAGCCAAAACTGACCTTCCAGCAAGAAAAGGACAAGAGCAAATGGAACTTGTGCCGTAGAAATGCCAACAATGTTGGCAAGGTGACGGGGCAGGACCAGAGACCAAGTGGGGAGAGCCTGAGGCTCTCATTGACCTGATATTGGACCTGATATTGATATTGACCTGATATTGGAGACTCCTGGGTGGGATTTTTTGATCCCATTTCACTTCCCATTCCATTACTACATGGGAACTTACCCTTTGGGGAAAATTTTCCTACCACATGCTACCATTTTTTCTCTTTGGGTATCATGGGTCCTAATCCTTGTTGACCTGTCTCCCCAGAAGCCTTTGCTTTATGCTAATGATGCTTTGTGAGCAATGTGTAGACATCACCCATGCCCCCAGAAAGATGTCACTGAGCCCCTGAGCCCCAGCCCTCCTCTCCCCATGCTCTGCCTCTGCAGCCACTGACCTCTGAGCCCCACACTGCATCTGAGGCCAGTGTTATCTCCCTTTCATCCTCAAAGACTCTGTGCCAGCGAAAGAGTCTTCTGGATCTAGGCAGACAGCACAAGCCTAACACAAAAGCACACCATCTTCCCAAGAGAAGCCCTCCCTATCCAGGGGAAATTGCACAAGCTATCTCAGATAGGGTACCCCTGCGTCCAGCCTGATCCCACCCTGTTGCAGGCATTTGCACAGTTCTTCACCCAGCCTGAGCTCAACAACCTGGTACTGACGACCATGGAGGAACTGAGCAGCAGCAGGGCCCAGCTGTCTCTGGCTTCAGCCCAGTTAATGAGTGCTTTCATCCAAGAGCGAGGCACTGACCTGTGGAAGGTAGCGTGGTGCTGCAGCAAGAGCTCTGCCCAGAAAGTCAGGATCCCTGGGCCCTTCCCCTGGCTCTGTCACCAAGCAGCTGGAAGGCCTTGGCCAAGTCCCTCTCCGCAGCTGGCTTTAATTAATTGACCCTTAAAATCTATGCTTGTGCTAAATTTTCTCTGTGGTCACAGGGAGCCCTAACATTGTAATTCTGAGCTTGTAACTGCAGTGTCTCCCATCTGGGTGGCCGATTCCTCAGTTAATATCAGCCATGTGGAGGAGTGTAGGCATTGTTGGGGGATTCACCCTGATTCCTTGGGGTGTCAGGGGGCCTAGACCTCTGTGAAAGAAAAGGCTGTGGACTGCAAACAAGCAAGCCCATGGAATATGTGACGCTAGCATAAATTTTCTATTAGGCTAACATAAAAATGAGAGAGTTTAGCATTTAAAAATCTACATTTTCTACTTCATTCAATGAAAAAACAACCAACCATGTGAGAGCCCTGTGGTCCTTCCACATCCAGTACCACTGTGCCCGCAGTTTCGTGAGTGTACGTTGATCTCAGCTGAAAGGGAAAGCCCAACGATATCACCAGAGCTTTCGTCTTCCCTCTGGAGTGTCTTGTGTCTCCTGAGAGACCTGGGAGCTTCTGTCTGGACTCCAGGTCTGTGGGCAGGAATTGGCTACAGTGGACCCTGGCTTGAGCTTCTGGAATTTTTTTGTGGCCCCTGCTGGTCTGATCTCTGGCACCACAGAACTCTGCCTTGAGAAGAGTCACTGACAGGATTGCAACTAGGCCCCTTGAGCTTGAGGAATTGGTAGGCAGGGAGGAGGAGGGAAGGAAGTAAAGAAGGAACAACTGAGGTTCTTCTGGCTCTACCCTGTAGGTTGAGGAGATTGTGGAGGGCATCCTGAACCAGCTCCAGTCCCAGCTGGAGCCCAGCACAAAGGAGGAGACCCTTCGCGCCATGTGCTTGCTGGCAGGCAAACACGCCCACATCGTGGTGCCCCTGCTGCTCAACAAGCCCCTCCCTTGGGATAGGTACCTCTCCCAAGGCCCTGAGGAACATCCTCCCTTCCCATGAACCCTCCCTTGCTCCACCCCCAGTCCATGACAAAAATCTCTGCACAAGCATGCTTTCTCCTGATGCCAGTCAGACTTGTTCATTGGCCAAGTTTTCTTGGGTCCCCCTCCCTCTGGCACATGATAACAGGCCTTTCATAGGCCTGAGATCAGACTAGTCCTAGGAACAAGGTCCTGGGGGGCCTATGACATAGCTGTCTCTGGGTCCTGCAGAACCATTCTGACCCTGTGGAAGGTGTTTGGCACCCAGCGAGAGACCACCATCAACATTCTGCAGCTGCATGCAGAAATTTTGGAACAGCACCACACACAGCAAACAAGAGAGATGGTGCCCCAGCCTCTGTTGGTCAGCATGAGGGAGGAGAGGGGGCTGAGGAATCACTGGGACTTGGGAGCAGATCTGAAGATCAAAGGGCACCTACAGGGTGGGAGCAGGTGTCAGGGAGCAGCAAAGAGGAGAGGGTTGACACTGGTCTCCTTAATACTGCACGGATGTGGATGTGGATGTCCAGGAAGTGCACAATGTAGAAAGGGCAGAGTTCAGCCCCATTTCATGGACAGGAAAACTGATGTTCAGAGTTAATCAGTTTTTTCTATCTCTTGGTTTGGGGGCACATGCTCATTTTCCTGGAGCTTGGCTGGGAGGATGAGGGGCAGAGAAAGGGGTTTGGTTACCAGACATTGGGTTGGACAAATTATGCCCCAAATCATTTTCTGTTGAAAATGTAGAGTTCCTTCCCTTTTTGTTTGTATGTTGGAGAATGAAGAGAACAGATTACGTGTGCATGGTTCCTCATTTTCCCAGGGATGAGCTGTGGGCTTTGCGTTTTTGGGTGCCCTTTGGGCAGCAACAAGTAGGGGCAGGGCTAGATTCAGTGTGTGGGATGGTAGAACCATTGTGTCTGCATCAGGCCTAGTCAGTTCTGTTTCCCTCCTTCCCATGTGCCTTCCTTCCCCAGGCGGCCTGTGCCTTGTATGAGATGCTGTCTGGGTCCCTGTGCCAGTGCTCCATTCACAAACCCCTCCCACAGCTCTTGCTGGCTGTGCTGTGTCATCTCCACTGGGTGATTGACAAATATCCTTCCCTGGAGGTTGTCTACATGGAGAATCAGAGCTCAAGGAAGGAGAGCAAGGTCTTTAACCCAGTTGGGTAAGCCTAACCCCATGTGATGGAGGAATGGGACTAGTCACCTCCAGAGGGCCCGGGCAACTGGATGCTGATCCCCTAGGGATGTTGAGAAGGAGATGCTGCGGCTTCCACACCGATATTCTATCTACTTACTGGTGTGGGTGCTGCAGTATCACACACTGGAATGTTCTTATGCAATTTCACATTTCTCCCCTGTTTTCTTTCATGTGCTGTTCTCCTGATTCACTCAGCATTTCACATCTATTTCGTAGCTCTGCATGTGAAAAGTTTCAATTAGATGGTGAATGACAGGGCAAGACTACCCCTGTGTCATTCTCTCCATGCAGTTGTGGCCATTCGAATCTGGGTGACCTCTGGCTGAGCTTTGTCACTAGCTGTGCCATCTTATGCAAGTTACTACTGCAGTTTTCTGCAGGAAGTGAGGGTTGGGCTCCTAAATAAGTGGTTATAGTACTTCTTTCTAAAGCCTCAGGGTATTCTATTCAAGTGCAGCCTTACATAAAAAATAAAAGGAGTCAGCCACAGACATTCTGATTGGGTGGCTGTGGAGGTGAAGACATATCCTAACCTTTCGATGCCATGGAGAGCAGACTGCAAACACCATGGCTCTCAGACACCACTGTCACCTCTTGTGTGAGACTCTGTGGTTGCATGAGCACAGAGGTTGAAGGGCTGAGTAGGTGAGCGATTGGAGATGGGTTTCAGAGAGCTGTGGATTTTCGGAGCTGGGAAGCAGAACCCACCTAGCTACCAGGTTAGGGAACTGTCTCCTGGCTTGCCAGCATAAGGATGCAAACTAGGGTATAACACCTTATCCATCTGTGTGTCCCTTTCTTTTCCCAAATCCTGTGATGACTGGGCTTCAGTTGCACGGTGGAGGTGGTGAAGTTGCTGCTGCCAGCTGCTCGTGATAGAGTGATGGTCTCCATGACAGCCTACATAGAAGAGCAGAAGTGCTGGGAACTTTTAAGCAACCCTAACTTATACTACTTAGGGGTCATAGAACTGACAAGGTGGGGACCATTTCCCCAGCAAGCCTCATACCACTCTCACCCCCTACCCCCAATTTTCCAGGGCCCAGCACTCAAATGCAGCAGCCTTTAGCGTTCCCTTCCTCATCTCCAGACCTCAACACTCATGTTTCCCTTGTTCTGTGCACACTGTACCTTTGCCCTATCCCCACCCGCCCCCACTGCCCACCCCTCCATCCAGCAACTCCTGAGTTCCCCTCTCCCACCCCAGTTTCATTGTGAAGAACTGTAAGCCAGCCATTCTGCAGCCAATTCTGGACCATGTCAAGAACCTCCTCTGCAGCCTGGATAATCATGCAAAGATCCTGGCCAGGAGCTTCTATGCAGAGGTGAAAGCCTGGGGAGAGGACCCCAGCCCTTGCCATTCATTTCCTGCAGCTGAGGAACATTTAAAAGAAATGTTAAATAACATGCCCCAGAAAGTAGAAAGAATAGAATTGGGACATCTAAAGTGAGTTTTCCTTGCCTGTAACTCAAGGAGCCTGGTTAAGAAGGGCAGGGAAAGCCAGGGGTGGAGGAGATCAGCAGCTCTAGTCTCCCCGAGCGATCCTTGGATCCCAGCGTCTGGCCGGAAATGCAGACTTTATGAGCACTGTCTTCGTGGCCTTAGTCTCTACCCCATGTGTACAGATCTGAATCTGTTCTCAACTCGTCACAGCCCTACCGGCTTGTGGGGCCCGAAGAAGGGCTGAGGAGGATTGGGGTACCCATGCTTTTTCTCCATCCACAGCTGTAGTCTCTGTTCCCACAGCTCCTCTGTTATGAATTAGTGGCTGAGACTCTGGGGCAGGACTGTGTAGATAATCTGTTCAGTTGGATCATGGAGCCTGACCTCAACATCATAGAAATTGGGCTCCGTGGGATCAGTAACCTGGTACTGCACCCAGGAAAAGTAAGAATGGGGGGACCCAGTGGGAACCAAGTGTAAATCTCTGAACCATTTAATGTACCTCCCTTGGGTCTCTTAGTTACTCAGGGTTTAGTTCATTCCCTACCGCTCGTTCTAGGGCAGCACAGCATCCGGTCTGTAGGCTTAACACAGCCTGGCCATCAGGCCTCCCACACACGCTGAGCACCAGCCTTCCACGTCCTTGGCACATCCAGCCCCTCGATCCCCTGTGTATGTTTTTCTTAGGCACCATCCCTTTTCTCACATAAATCCCTGCCCCTGAAGTGTTGCATGGTCCACAGGTGGTAAGTGATCTGTGTCTTCTTCCAAATAGTCAGAAACTTTGAAGACCCTGGTTCCCTTGCTGAAAGACCTCCTGAAGGACAGCAACTGGCGAGTGAGGGTGCAGGTGTTGAAGGGCCTACAGAAAGTCGGCTATCATGGGACGAGAAAGGACGTCAAGCTGGTCTTTGGTAGCATTGCCGAGCAACTACATGCACTCCTCAACGACGTATGGGCCTAAGTCCCTGGGAGTAGTTGGGAACAGTAGGGGCTGGACCTGCACATGAACCGTTCAAGCTGAATTAAGGATTCTGGGGCAGGGCTAGGGGACTGCGGTGGAAGGCTGAAATCACGAGGGGCAGAAAAAAGGAGACGTGGCTACTTGAAGCAGCGCATTGGACAGGCCCCAAATTCATCCCCTATTACATACACATGTGCCTAGTACACACTCATCCATTCCTCTCTTGTCACTAGTTCCCTGAGGGAGCCACTGAAGGAAAAAAAGTGATACTGATGTGAAATGGGTTGTGACTCTCAGGATCTTCTTCTGCAGACTTGGAGAGTGTGGAGAGAGCTCATGACTTCTAGCCTCCTTCCAAACAACGCAGGGGCCCTGGAATGCTAGGAGTCTGGTCTCAAGAACCCAGAGGCTCAGAAACCTGAACTTCCCAGACCAGTACCTATTCTGTCCACATCTTATCCTCCTTACAGAACATAGAACTTTTCAGATGATGGGATTTGACATCAGAGATGCTTGCTCACAGTACTGCTGTTCTGGCATCTATAACATTTTAGTTTCTGAACCTTGGATTTAAATTATTTTTGTGTCACTCTCCTCATCTCTAAGAGCCTGGACACTGACTCCATTGTGGCAGGGTCAACATCTGGTTCATCTATATCTCAGATATTTATAAAGTAGAACACATATATTTGACTTAACAAAGCCTAAAGATAATCTTTTCCCTTCATGCGAGCAATGAAAGGATCTTAGAGTGCTTTCACTCTGATTACACCCTGCCATTTTATACGTTAATATTGTCTAGTATTTTATTTTCACATTCTTTTACAATTCCCAAATTTGGTCTTTAACAGCATCGTCACTATTGATGTTTTATACAGTCAATACTTACTCAGATTCACCTCTGTTTACATATGCCTTGGTTTACTCTTCCTTCTCATAGCTTTTGCCTCACTACTGGATTACCTTTTTGTTCTTTACAGCTTCTTCAGTGAGGATGTTAATCGCCAGTTTTTCCAGTCTTTGTCTGAAAATATCTTTATTTGTCTCACATTTGTCTTTAGTTCTCAGCAGTTGAAGGTGTGTTGGCATGAATTTCCTCCTTTTCAGCCTGTTTGGGGTTCACTGAATTTCTTGAAATCTCTATATTTATGTCTTTATCAGACTTTGAAAGTTATGAGCCATTGTCCCTTCAAGTTTTTTTCAGCACCACATTCTTCCTCCTCTCCTTTTAGGAGTTTGATGCCAGTAATGTTGGACCTTTGGTTCTTGTCCAGTAGGTCCCAAGATTCTGTTCATTTTCAATCATTTTTCTCTATGTGTATTGGATTAGATAATTTTTATTGATCTTTGCTCAGTGACTACTCTGCCATCTCTGTCTTGCTACTTAGTCTACTAAATTTGTATTTCTCTGTTTAACAATTTCCCACGGGTTTTCCTTATATCTTGTATTTCTTTGCTGGGACTTTTATTTCTGTATTCACTTCAAGGATGTTAACTGTTGCCTTTTGGAGTGTTTTGTATATAAGCTGCTTTAAGATTTATATCAGATGATTCCAGTATCTGTTTCCTTTTGACTGGCCTGTCCATGGTGTTTTCCCATGTGAGTTAAGGTTTTTCTGGCTCTTCACATATGGTATAATTTTTATTGTATCATTTTAAATATTACATTATGTGACTCAGGGTCTCATTTAAATCTTATAGAGTTTGCTGATATTTTGGCTTTGGAAGCCAATTGGCCTGTTTATCTTAGGCTGCAGGTTGTGACTTGCTTCTGTGGGTTACGCTGTGATTTCAGTGTCAGTTCTGAAGTCATTGCCTTTGCTCTTTGAGTTTTCACTTGCCCAGGCTCTTCCTCCTCCATGAGCTCTACTTTTACAGTTCCCAGAGTCCATTTTCCCTGTTGTTTGGCCAGATAGCTGGGGCTTATTTACCCTGCAATGGCAGCCACATGTGTGACTGTGCCTACAGTGGAGCCAAGTGGCATGAGGGCAGAGAAAGGAAGTAAAGCACTTGGGGTTTGTCCATCCTCTTCAAGTGGAGGCTAAGGTTTCCCTCCCTCAGGAGGCCCCCTGATTCCCATTGGGCCCCTGTGGATTCCCATTGGTGCTTGTATGAGGGCTGCAGCATGAGGGAACAAGAGAAGAAAAAGAAATGAGGGATTTCCCCAGTCTCTTGGGGCACTGTGAGTTCCCTTTCTGACTCCTTGAGGTTAATTGGAGTGCTTCTCTTGGAGTTCTCTGTCTGTGCATGCTTCCCAATTTATTCCCAGGTATTTATATTTTATTTTATTTTATTTTATTTTAATTTTTTAGATGCAATTGTGAATTAGATTGTTCTATTATGTTCCCTTTCTGATAGTTCCTTACTGGTGTATAAAATGCAACTGATTTGCGAATATTATTTTGTATGCTGATACTTTACTGAATTCATTGATCAGTTTTAGATTTTGGGTTGAATCCTTCTGGTTGTCTATGTAGAGTAGCATGTTGCTTGCAAACAATGACAGTTTTATTTCTTCCTTCCCTTTTGAATGCCTTGTACTTCTATTTCTTATTTGATTGCTATTGCCTGAGAGTGGTGAAAGTGGACCTCCCTGTCTTGTTACTGATCTTTTAGTTATTTCCCCATGGAGTTTGATGTTAGCTGTGTGCTTGTCATATTGGCCTTTATTATGTGGTGATATGTTCCTTCTATTGTTATTGCATCTATTGGTATGATCATATGACTTTTATGTGGTTGTTTATGTGGTATATCATGTAATTGACTTGGAGATATTGTACTATCCTTGCATCCCAGGTTTAAATCCCACTTGATCATGGTGTATTATCTTTTTAATATATTGTTGAATTCATTTTGTTAATATTTTGTCGAATATCTTTGCATCAATGATCACCAGGGACATTGGTCTATAATTTTCTTTCTTTGAAGTGTCTTTATCTGATGTTGGAGTCAAGGTCATGCTGGCCTCATAAAATAAGCTTGGGGGTCTTCCCTCCTCTTGAGTTTTTTTGGAATGATTTGAGGATAGGTGCTCTTCTTTGAATGTTTGCTAAAATTCACCTGTGAAGCCACCTGTCCAGTACTTTTATTTGTTTTGAGTATTTTGATTACTGTTTTGATTTTGTTGGTTGTAACTGGTCTGTTCAGAGTTTCAGTTTTTTTCTTGATTCAATTTCGCAAGATTGTATGTGTCTAGGAATTTATCCATTTCTCCAGTTTGTCTAATTTGCTCTCATATAGTTACTCATAATATTGTCTTATAATTCTTTGTTTTTTTATGGTTTCACCTCTTATTTTTACTCTTTATTTATTATTTTATTTCTTTGAGTCCCCTTTTTTGGGAGGGTTTGATTAAAGATTTACAAATCTTGTTCACCTTTTCAAAGAATCTGTTGTTCATGGCATTGATCTTCTGTTTTACATTTCTAGACATTTCATTTATATCTCTCTAATCTTTATTATTTCCTTTAGTCTACTCACTTTGTACTCTGTTTTTTTTCTAGTTCCTTTACCTATAACATTAGGTTGTTTATTAGAGATTTTTCTTGTTTTCTTTATTTTTTTGAGGTAAGCCTCTGCTGCTATAAATATTCCTCTTACCACTACTTTTGTTGTGTCATCTAGATTATGAAGTTGTGTTTTTATTGTCTCTTGTCTTTTTAATCAGTTTTTTATTAATGTTCAAATACACTTGTCTTGACTTTCCCACCACCAATTCCCCTGTCCACCCATCCCCACCTCCCACCCTCAATCCTACCCACCTTTGGCTTTGTCCATGGGTCCTTTATACATGTTCCTTGATGACTGTTTCCCTTCTTTCCCCTGTTATTTCCCTCCCAACTACCCTGTGGTTACTGTCAGTATGTTCTTTATTTTAATGTCTTTGGTTGTGTTTTTCTGGGTGGTTTGTTTTGTTGATTAGGTTCCACTAATAGGTGAGATCATATGGTATTTGTCTTTCACTGCCTGGCTTATTTCACTTAGCATAGTGTTCTCCAGTTCCACCCATGCTGTTGGGAAGGATAGGAGCTCCTTCTTGATTTCTGCTGCATAATATTCCATTGTGTAAATGTACAACAGTTTTTTTGATCCAGTTACTTACTGATGGGCACCTAGGCTGCTTCCAGCACTTGACTATTGTAAATTGTGCTGCTATGAACATTGGGGTGCATAGGTTCTTTTGAACTGATGTTTCAGGATTCTTAGGGTGTTATCCCAGCAGTGAAATTGCCAAGTCTAATGGAAATTCCATTTTTAGTTTTCTGAGGAAATTCCATACTGTTTTCCACAGTGGCTACACCAGTCTGCATTGCCATGAACAGTGTACTAGGGTTCCCTTTTCTCCACAACCTGGCTAGCACTTTTTGCTTGTTGATTTGCTTATGATGGCCATTCTGACTGGTATCAAGTAGTATCTCATTGTGGTTTTAATGTGCATCTCTCTGAGGGCTAGTGATGCTGAGCATCCTTTCATATGTCTCTGGGCCCTCTGTATGTGCTGCTTGGAGAAGTGTCTGTTCTGGTCCTTTGCCCATTTTTTAATTGGATTGCTTGTCTTCCTGGTGTGAAGTCATGTGAGTTCTTTATATATTTGGGAGCTCAAACCCTTGTCTGAGTTATCACTGGCAAATATATTTCCCCACACTGTTGGTTCCTTTTTGATTTTGCTATTGTTTTCTTTAGCCATGCAGAAGTTTTTTAATTTGATGAGGTTCCATTTGTTTATCTTTCCTTTATGCCCCTTGCTCTAGGGGACATATCAGTGAAAATATTGCTGTTTTGAATATCTGAGATTTTCCTGCCTATGTTCTCCCCTAGCACTTTCATGGTATCATAACTTGTATTTATGTCTTCCATTCATCTTGTGTTTATTTTTGTGTATGGTGTAAGTTGGTGATCGAGTTTCATGTTTTTACATGGAGCTGTCCAGCTATCCCAACAACATTTGTTGAAGAGGCTATTTTTGCTCTATTTTATGCTTCTGCCTCCTTTATCAAATATTAATTGACCATAGCAACTTGAGTTTATTTCTGGGTTCTCTATTCTATTCCATTGACCTAGGTGTCTGTTCTTATGCCAGTACTGGACTGTTTTGATTACAGTTGGCTTTCTAACACAGTTTGATGTCAGGTATGGTGATCCCTCCTACTTTGTTCTTCTTTCTCAGAAATGCTGTGGCTATTCGGGTCATTTATGGTTCCATATAAATTATTGAAGTGTTTGTTCTATATCTGTGAAAAATGTCATTGGTATTTTAATAGGGATTGCATTGAATCTATCAATTGCTTTGGGCAGTATAACTTTTTGATGGTGTTAATTTTTCCAGTCCATGAACATGGTATATGCTCCACTTATTTGTGTCTTCCTTAATTTCTTTCTCCAGTGTTGTGCAGTTTTCTAAGTACAGGTCTTTTACCTCCTTGGATAAATTTATTCCTAGGTAGTTTATTTTTCTTGTTGCTATAGGAAAGGGGATTTTTTTCCCTGATTTCTGATTCTGATATTTTGTTTGTTGGTGTACAAAAATGCTTTTGATTTCTGAATATTGACTTTCTATCCCACTGTTTTTCCAAATTCACTTATTAGGTCAAGTAGTTTTCTGGTGGTGTCTGTAGGATTTTCTGTGTACACTATTATGTCATCTGTAAACAATGACAGTTTTACTTCCCTCTTTCCAATTTGGATGCTTTTTATTTCTTATGTCTGATTCTTGTGACTAGGATTTCCAATACTGTGTTGAGCAGAAGTGGTCAAAGCGGACATCCTTGTCTTGTTCCTCATCTTAGTGGGAAAGCTTTTAGTTTTTGCCCATTGAGTATGTTGGCTGTAGGTTTCTCATATATGGCCTTTATTATGTTGAGGAATGGTCCCTCTGTTCTCACCTTGCTGAGCATTTTTATCATAAATGGGTGCTGTACCTTATCAAATGCTTTTTCTCCATCTGTTGATATGATCATGTGATTTTTGTCCTTTGTTTATGTGATGTATTACTTTAATTGATATGCAAATATTGTACCATCCTTGCACTCTGAAATGAATCCCACTTGATCATGGTGTATGATCTTTTTTAAAAAATATATTTTATTTATTTATCTTTAGAGGGGAAGGGAAGGAGAGAGGGAGAGAAATATCAATGTGTGGTTGCCTCTCATGCGTCCCCTGCCGGGAAGTGGCCTGCAACCCAGTCATGTGCCCTGACTGGGAATCAAACCATGATCTTTGGTTCACAGGCCCGTGCTCAATCCACTGAGCTACACCAGCCAGGGCAGTGTATGATCTTTTGATGTATTGTTAGATATGGTTTGCCAGTACTTTTTTGAAGATTTTAGTATCTATGTTCATCAGCAATATGGTCTGTAGTTTTCTTTTTTTTGTTGTGTCTTTGTCTGGTTTGGGGATTAGGACGATGCTGACCTCATAAACAGAGTTTGAGAGTCTTCCCTCTTCTTGGATTTTTTGGAGTAGGCTTGGAAGGATAGGGGTTAGTTCTTCTTAAAAGTTTTGTAAAATTCCCCTGTGAAACCTTCTGATCCCGAGCTTTTGTGTACTGGCAGTTTTTTGATTACTGCTTTGATTTCATCAGCTGTTATTGGTATGTTCAGGCTTTCTGCTTCTTCTTCATTCAATTTTGGAAGATTATATTTTTCTAGAAATTTGCTCATTTCACCTAGGTTTTGGAATTTCTTGGCGTACAGTTCTTCATAATAATTTGTTACAGACTTTTTTATTTTTATGGTATCAGTTGTAATCTCTCCTCTTTCTTTCTGATTGTGTTTATCTGGGTCTTTCTTTCTTTCTTTCTTTCTTTCTTTCTTTCTTTCTTTCTTTCTTTCTTTCTTTTTTTTTGATGAATCTACTTAAAAGCTTGTCGATTTTGGTTATCTTTTCAAAGAACCAGCTCTTGGATTTATTGATCCCTAGAATTGTGCTTTTAGTCCCTATGTGGTTTAATTCTGCTCTGATCTTGGTTATGTCCTTCATTCTACTTGCTCTGGGCTTTGTTTGTTCTTGTCACGCCAGTTCATATAGTTCTAGGTTTAGGTTGTTTATTTGGAATGTTTCTATCGTTTTTAGGTAGGCCTCTATTGCTATGAATTTCCCGCTCAGGACTGCCTTTGTTGTGTCCCATAAGTTTTGGACTGTTGTGAGTTCATTTTCATTTGTTTCCAGAAGCTTTTTGATTTCTTCCTTGATCTCATTCTTAACCCATTCATTTTTTAATAGCATGTTATTCAATCTCCATGAGTTTGAGTATTTTTGAGATTTTTCCTTCAGGTTGGTTTCTCGTTTCAATCCCTTGTGGTCTGAGAAGATGCTTGATATGATTTCAATGTTGTTGAATTTGTTGAGGCTTGTTTTGTGTTGTATCATGTGGTCTATCTTTGAATGTTCTATGTGCATATGAAAAGAATATATACTCTGCTTCTTTTGGATGAAAGGTTATATATATATATATCAAATGAACTTTATATATATATTTTTATATATTTATATATAAATTAATATATTAAATTATTTTTATATATTTATATATAAATTAATATATATATTAAATTATTTATATATATAAATTAAGTTCATTTGATATAGGGCATTGTTCAATGTCACAATTGTTCAATGTTGGGAAGATCTATCTGGTTTTGACAATGGGGTGTGAAAATCCCCTAGTATAAGTATGTTGCTGTCTATATCTTTCTTGAAGTCCTGCAAGATTTTCCTTATATATTTGGGTGCTCCCATGTTGGGTGCATAAATGTTTATAATGTTCATGTCTTCTTAATGGATTCTTCCCTTAAGTATTATAAAGTATCCTTCTGGGTCTCTTTTTACGGCCTTTGTTATGAAGTCTGTTTTGTCATGTATAAGTATTGCTACCTGAGCTTTATTTTTCCTATCCATTTACTTGGAATATTTTTTCCAACCGTTCACTTTCAGTCTGCGTAGGTGTTTTCTTCTGAGATAGGTCTCTTGTAGGCAGCATATGTACAGTCATGTTTTCTTATCCATTCAGCTACCCTATGTCTTTTGATTGGAGTATTTAATCCATTGACATTTAAGGTTATGATTGATAGGTACTTATTCATTGCCATTTTACTCCCTTTGTACCTTTGTCCCTCTGTCTCTCACTGTTTTTCTTCTTCCTAAAGCATTCCCTTTCACAAATCTTGCAATGCTGGTTTGGTGGAGGTGTATTCTTTTAGCCTTCTCTTTTCTGGGAAGCTCCTTATTTCACCTTCCATGTTAATTGAGAGCCTTGCTGGGTAGTCTTCGTTGCAGTCTTTTGTTTTTCATTACTTGAAATATTTCTTGCCAGTCCCTTCTGGCTTGTAATGTTTCTGTTGAGAAGTCAGCTGCCAGCCATATTGGGGCTTCCTTGTACGTTACTTCCTTTTTCTCTCTTGCTGCCTTTAGGATTGTCTCTTTGCCTTTAAATTTTGCCATTTTAATTATGATGTGTCTTGCAGTAGGCCTCTTTGGGTTCCTCTTGTTGGGATGCTCTCTGCTTCCTGGATTTGTGTGACTTTTTTCTCTCATCAAATTAGGGAAGTTTTCCATCATTATTTTTTCAAACAGGTTTTTGGTTCCTTGCTCCTCTTCTTCTCCTTCTGGTATCCCTATTATATGGATATTATTCCATTTCATGTTGTCCTACATTTCCCTCAACCCTCTTCATTTTTTGAATCTTTTTTTATTTTATTGTTCTTTTTGTGGGTTTTTTTTCTACCTTATCCTCCAGCTCACTGATTCATACCTCTGCTTCATCAAGTCTGCTTTTGATCCCTTCTACTGTGCTCTTCAATTCAGAAATTATATTCTTCATTCCCCCTTGGCCCTTGTTGATTGTTCTTTTTTATGCTGATATAGTTTGCAGTACGTTTCTTGCAGTTTCCCTGTAGTTTTTGATAATTCACACTGAGCTCATTGATCTTCCTTATAACTATTGTTTTGAACTCAGTATCTGATAGTTGACTTGCCTCTATTTCATTTACCATTCTTTCTGAAAATGTTTCCTTTCCTTTTGATTGGGAATTTTTTTCTTTGTCTTTCCATTATTTGTGGGACTCTTCTTGTTTGCTTCTGCTTTTTAAATTAATCTGTTTTGAATTTCTGACTTTGTGGTATGAACTTCTATGGTAGGAGGCCTGTGAGATTCAGTGATGTAGTCTCCTTGCTCACCTGAACTTGATGCTCTTGGGATGCTCTTTATGTTGGTTCTCTGGATATAATTGGCTTTTCATTGTTGTTGCATCTTTCTTGTTAACTGAGGATCACCCCACCTACCATGTCCTGTGTGTTGTTGACCAGGTGCTGCTGGAGCAAAACCACAAAGCCCAGGAAGGAAACCCACTCCCACAAATGTAACTCCCTCCACAATCCCACTCTCAACAACAAATGAACTAATATTAATAAGGGTTTAATGAGATTAAGCTATCATAGGAAAAGAGAGCAGATACATGAGATGACCTACTGAAAGAAAGTGATTTTGAGAGGGTAGAGGGAGGAGCACTAATAAGAATTGGGATTTGGAGCAATGGAAAGAGAGAAGGTAAAATTTACCTCATGAATAAAAAAAAGAATGAACAGTGAGGAATGGAGTATGAGAAGGGATGCATATAATACTAGGTTTAAATAGAAATTAAAATTAATATAAAGTTAGAGAAAAAGGAAGGAAAAATAGTAAATAATTAATGAAAATATAGGAGCCAAATTGGAGAGAAAGATCCACCACTGTACTATCAACAACATATGTGGAAGCATTAATATGGGTGTTAGAGGGAGAGGCAGTACTAAGAGTGAGGAACAAACACCAAGCTAAGAGAGGAAAAAATTAAAATTTGGGATGTAAGGAAAAAGAGAAAAAAGGAGAATAAAGAAAAATACAAGGTCAGGATGAAAGAGAAGAAAAAGAAAAAAACAGGCTAAGAAGGCAAAACTAAAATGTGAGACAAAAAAAGACTAGGAGAGGGGACCAATACAATTTGATAAATGAAATACAGATTTAGTAGCTCTAGAGGTAAAATTGAAGAAACAATGCAACAACAACTACCCTACCCACAACCAACTAGCAAAGATTGTTAAAGGTGGAGAGAGAACATAGGTATTTTAAGAGCAGGGCAAAAGGATGTGTAATGACCCTTAACAAGAAAATTGGTTTTGTGTATCTGGATGGGGGAGAAATAGAGAGTGCAGAATAGAAACAAGTTATAGTGAGAAAGAAAACACAATTTGAAATGAAAATATTGTAAGAAAAGAGGAAGGTAAAATGGGCTAAGAGGAGGGAGGGGCAAAATATGTAAATTGAAATTTATTATAGTATAAAATCTAGTGACTTAATATATACAGACTTGCTGGACAAAAAAGGAATGTTAAAAAGCTATTCAGGGGCTTCCGGCCAAGATGGAGGCATAGGCAGACGCACTGTGTCTCTTCTCACAACCAAATTAAGGACAACAAAGATTTAGAAACAAGAAAACAACCAGATCTCAGAAAATCAAACTGTTTGGAAGTCCAACAACGATTCATCCAGACC